>CAVMBE010000134.1:0-51547 GCA_963674455.1 Lecanosticta acicola
ACTACCATTCTCATCAATACTTGCCAAACGTACCCATTGATTATCAACTTTCTGTTTGAATTTAATATTATTCTCAAGTAAGTCTTTAATATATTGATCTGGCGCTTGGATAACAACTAACAATCGAATTGGCGAATGATAAATTTTGTTATCTGCAGCCATAACTGATTGCCAAGGTAACCCAGCCAATAAGTCACTTGAATTACCTTGCATAACGCCAACACCAGATGTTACTGATTGGGTAGTCTTATTTCCGCTTCCATAAAAATGTGGTGCAACAGTCGACGCGTAATATTGTAGATTAATCCACTGTGCTACTAAAGCTGGACCCGAAATAATTGTATTTAATAATTGCCCATCAGTGTCTTTCTTCCAATCATAATTATGTAAGAAAGCTCGTCCTTCTAAGTTGGTACCTGCAGTAATATTACGCTGACCAATAATAAATTCTGCATTACGAGCTAAGCCCCATTCTGGACGGATTTCACTCCAGTCATTCGCAAAACGATGCGCTTCTGCAACCGGGTCTTTCAAATTATCTTGATCTAAGCCAGGAAGATTAGCGAGACGTTCCGAATTCGCTTTATAACTTATACGTGGCATAGCTTCATTTAACATATCCAAAGCATTTTGAGCTTCCTTAGTTAATTCTGGCATATAAATAAATTCTAATTCATCGATAGACGTCTTATGCTCTGCAGCAACAAAGACGGTTGAGTCAGGAATCACTATACCCTCATTTTTTAAAGCTTTACGTACATGTGGTAAATTACACATCATTGCCAATAGCTTAGCATTGAATCCACTTGACGCGCCTCCACAAGCGCCACATTCTAACGAAGCATGATAAGGATTGTTATTGGACACACTTCCATGACCACCTAATACAATTAAAGGTGCAAAGTTTGTCGTTAAATCCATCAACTGTAATGCCTGTCTTGTGAAAGCAACTTGTTCTTCTTCAGTAAATCCTATTGGTAAATCACTATAAATTTCATGCTCACGATCTATTGTTAATTTAGCTTCAGGTTTCTTCAACCAATTCTTCGTAAAATTACGAACAAAGTGGCCTGTCTTCTTCGGCATTAATGTACTCGCTATTGTATTTAAGCTTAAAAATGATCCGCTTAATTCTGGTAATAGTAGACTCGGTAAGACATTATGTTTCATCAATTTGAATGTATAAAACATGGATGTAACCGAATGTTGTTGTTGGTTATACGTATTTAAATCATGGCGATCGGCATACTCTTTAATGGCATAGGCTGGTGGTACCATGACAGGTAATGAATTATGCGTAAATTGTTCATCTAACACTTCTTTTCTAATTGGAAGGCCAAAGAACCCTGCAATACCTATCGTCTCAAACGGTCCTTCACTCTCTAAATGACGACGAAAAGGCTCTGAACGCACATCAATGCAAAAAGCTAATTGGACTTGAGTTTCTTGCTCTACTGGTTTAACAGATTTATCATAAATCGCTTCGACTAACTCACGTTCATGTGTTTCTTCCCACGCTTCAAGCCATAATTTTTTGAAATAGAGTGGGTTAAAATCGTGAGCAAACCTTAAATGTTCCAGTTGGTCTTCTATAGACATTGAGGCCCAATCATCAATTGACATCTCTCCATAATATAACCATTTACTTACAAGTTCTTTGATTCGTCTTTCAACATTTAAGACTGCCGGACGGCTCATTTTTTTCAGTATCTAGTAAAATACACTCCATCGTTAATCTTATAGCAAGATACTGTGTTAACAAATCCGCTTCATGTTCATGTTGTTCAGCACGGTAGTACATCATGCCTGCCCAACCTGGTAATGATAGGAAATGACCTGTTAAATATGATTCACGTTCATCTTCAGCTATATCTAAATGATTTAATGCCATGATTAAAGCCTCTCTATAATCTTGAGGCAATGTCTTAATCATTTTACGTTGTGTTTTAGTAAGCATTGGATCATGTTGTGCTAAATGTAGCCAAGAAATATAGAATCCTTCTTCTCTTTTAGGCATAGTCCAACTTGATTGGAAATTATCTAAATATAATTTGGACCACTTAATAATATGTGTATTAAGTTCATCCATTAAAGATTCACCTTTAGCATTAAATGCATTCGCACTTTTTGATCGTGCATATTTAAAAGGCTCATTTTCAAACACACGTTTGAGCTTAGATACTTCAATCTTTAAGTATGCTTCTTTAGTAATTAGGTTTGTAGGCAAATCTTTGATGCACATCGCATTTTTACAATAAATATCTATATGTGATTTTGGCACTGAAGTGTCGTAGTCTTTAATAGCTTGTTGTACTTCTGTTTCTACAAGTTTCTGGTCTATCTCGCCATTTTCTAAAGCAGTCATCACTGACGCATGACTTGGGTATAAATCTATATCACGAACATGTTTAAACCATTGAGCTACTTGATCAAACGTTTCATGTTCCATTTCTTCCCATGGATTACGTGCTGCAAAGATAGATATAGGAGATAGTGGTGTAATCACACGACGTGCCGATTTAACTGTTTCTTCTATGTTATGTTTAGTTATTGTCATGTTAGATTTCACCTCTTATAAATAATTCTTTAAGTAGTTCGGATGACTTTCAACCGATTTAAATTTTGCTTCTCCAATTTTTACAAGCCATAAATATACTTTAGCGAAAGCTGTTGATGAACGACGACGTGCTACCCAAATGCTAAAGATACTACCTAATACTAGAATGGCCACACAAATGATAACGCTAATTAATGGTGGATGTGGCGTTACCATATATACACTATTTAAAATATTAACAAATACTTCATGTGTCACAACGTAAACGAGTGCCACAATGATAAGCATCGCAATACCAATTACTCTTCCCATCATACCTCTATTTAGTGCAACCATTTGATTCCATGATACAGATAATGACCATGCTAGGATAAAGGCGCTAATTAATGTGTAAGGTGTATGCGAACTTGTTAAAAAAGAAGATAATAGCAATAACAACGGCTAATGTTCTTCCTAATACTGTCCAAGCATAAGAACGCTTAACATTTGGTGGTGTCGGAATATTAAAGCGTTTAACAATTGACCCTGATTGTAAAAATAGTGTTGCTTTAAATACGCCATGTAAAATCAAGTGAATAATCGCAGCAGAATAAACACCCAAAGCACATTGCACAAGCATGAAACCCATTTGACTCATTGTTGAACCAACAAGTTGTCTTTTGTAGTCAACATGCACTAAACTAATTCCTGATCCAATAAGTACTGAAATACTTGAAATAATAAGTAATAACGTTAATGCAATATTATTATCAAATACTGGTGAAAAACGCGTTAAAATAATACCACCAGCATTTACAATACCAGCATGCATAATTGCAGATACGGGTGTTGGTGCTACAACAGACTCAATTAACCAACTTTGAAATGGATATTGTGCTGCTGGGATAATAACAGCAATAACAAGTAATAAATCTACAATTAATTTCAGTCCATAACTCATTGAAACATCGTAATCTTGTGATGGATCGATAACCCAATCGCCAGTACCGATGAAAAATACAACTACAGCTAATAATAAAGCAACCCATCCAATGATAAATGAACGCGCAGATACTTTTGCTGCTTCAGCCGGCACTTTCAAAGAACGGTTTAGTCGTATAAGTTGTGTTAGACAAAATAATGTTAGTCCCCAACAAATAACCATCAAGCGTAAATCATTACTTAACCAGCCAATAGACGCAAATACTGTTGTAAATGTGTATAACGGGAAGTATTTACGATAATTACGATCGCCTAATAAGTAACGTGCAGAAAATTTCTGAATAATAAAACCTAAAGCTAATACAAAAGCACCTACTAACCAAGCTAGTTTATCTAGAGCAAAGATACCTATAACTTCTCTGCCATTAATAGTAATTAATCCAATTACTCCTACAATGACAGGTAATAGAAGTAAAGTTAAATGTAAACGTATGTATTTTACAGGAACCGATGGCACTAAAAAAATCAAGCCACTTAACACTGCAATGACAAGCGTTACGAAAAATAATGTTAGTAAAAACCAGAACTTAACATTGCCGCTCCTCCATGTCTTCAATCTATTTCAACAAAAAGTTCCCTTATACTATTAACAATATAAGAAAAAACCTACAATAGTCTAGTTTTATCCTTAGGTATCAGATATTTACTAACTATTGTAGGTTTCTATGAGAACTCATTTACTTAATATGTAAAAATGCTTTTTCAAGCTACCTAATATGTATGGTTGAACATATGCCTTATCCTTCAAATGAACAATGGATATTGAAAATCCTTGCACAAATGCTTGATAAACACCTATGTAAAAATCAACGTAATACATACAATATATGAAAATATTGCTGAAAAGTCAATATATTATATTAATTAGAAGTTCTTTCATACATTTAATAACACGTTACTCTTCAATCTTTCAGATAGGCATGATTTATCGTATTAAGTTGTCTGAAATCTAACGAATACGAAACGCTTTCATTGAGTTAAGAATTATCAAACACATCCTCTCAAAGTCACGATATACTTTATTTAACATTTAATAAGGAGGTACTCAAAATGGGAATCATTTCTGGTATTATTGAACTTGTTAAATTCATCATCGACTTAACTAAAAAATAAGTCTCGCATTACGCACGTAAACATTCCATATAAAAAAGAGTGAAATCGGATGATTTCACTCTTTTTTATGCCTATAAACAAAACGCTCAATCCCTATATATATATATAAAGATTGAACGTCAGTGGATAAAATGAATTTATTTGTTTAACTATAAAGTAACATATTTTAACGGTCGTGCATGTAACAATTTTGTGAAAACGCTTAAAAATATTTCGAAAATTTTCTCAAAAGCTTAAAATAAGTTAATATTTAGTGAATTTTTCTTATTAAAACTTCTATTTCACACAAATGCTACTAAAATTAGGGTAATAATCAAATAAGTAATAGAGACGCACATAAAAATACAATTTATAATTTACAAAAAAGGACTGATTTAAATTCATATACTATCCATAATACTCATTTTACTTGTAGCGATTGAATTTCTATTTATTATGTATTTAGAGACCATAGCAACGACCTCCGATAGAACGAGCAAAGTCTTCGGTATTACTGTCAGTCAACTCAATAATAAAAACATAAATACCCTACTTAAGAACCAAGGAGTGTATAATGGCTTGATTGGTTTACTTCTAATTTATGGTCTTTTTTCAGTAGTGCTCCTAAACAACTATGCATTCCAATTCTAATTTACACCATTATAGTAGCTATTTACGGTGGCTTAACGAGTCATATTAGTATTTTCCTTAAACAAGGAACCCTTCCAATTCTTGCTTTAATCTCTTTATTACTTTAGTTATCTACTAAACAAGCAAAGTTGGTGTCTGCTATGATAGAACATTTAAAAAAGAAAAATCGTAAAACTATAAAAGTATTAGGAAACATTTGGCTTAATGCAAATTTAGATACACATACCTTTATTGATAGTTTCTACTGGATAGACAACTATAGTAATGTGCTTGATTCACTTCAAGATGCCGATGTTTATGTGTATAAGGCAAATGAACAAATAGTTGCTTTCTGTGGCTTAAGAGATAATTATATAGCCGGATTGTTTGTGAAAGAAGAATACCGTAATAAAGGTATAGGTCATGCCCTCATCAAACATTTACAATCAGAATACAATCATTTATCTTTAAAAGTATTTGAACAAAATAATAGAGCTGTTCATTTTTATAAAAGTTTAGGATTTATAAAAATGGAGTCCAGTGTTGATAAAACAAACCATACAAACTTACTAATGCAATGGAAGAAATAAAACAGTTTACAATTTAAGATGTATGATTGGATAATCCCTACCCTGTCCATCTTTTGCAGATTCATCATATTTTTGAATCCATTTTTAAGGTAAAATGACAAGGCATTAGGATTATCTTTATTTACATCCACATATTGAACCTTATGCTCTTGAATTAAAATTTGTAGTATTTCCGTGCCACAACCCTGTTTAAAGTATTTAGGATCTAAAAATAGCATTTCCAAATTAGCATCATCAGTCCCTGAAAATCCAATGACATCATCACCATCAAACCACAAATATGTCTCAACATGCGGGAAGTATGTTGGGATTTCCTTTTTAAGTTCTACTCTATCTTTCTCTTTTAAAAAGTCATGTGTAGCAATAACTGAACGCTCCCAAATAGCCAATGCCTTAGGATAATCCTTTTCTTGAAGCTCGATTTTACTTAGTTTCATTTTATAACCTCACATAATAAAAGGTTAGAAACCCTATCAAAAAGTGTTTCTAACCTATAATTATTTATTGTCCTCTATTCCCACTCAATCGTAAGTTTTATTTTATACAACATCATAATCTTTCAAAAGCTCTTTATATCAGTGCTTATAACTATATATTCTAAAAATATATTCATACCTTTGCCCTTATTATCAAAAAATATGCCCTTTTTTTTGCCCTTAAATTTTCAGCAATAAAATTCCATCTAATTTAGAATAACTCTCTAAACTTAAAAAAGGATTACATCGAATAAAACATTGTCACTTTGTCATATTGTTTAAATCAAGCATACTTTTTTAATTCTTTCTTTTTCTTGATAAGAAAACTTTGTACCAACTTCATCCTTAGGTATTATTATTTCATTTACTTTTTTATTTTTATCTAATTTTTCAAATATTAAAGTAGCCCTTCTCACATGATCACCACTTGTGATAAGGCTTAATGAATTAAAATCTCTTTTGTCTGCTATTTTTAATGTCTCTATAGCATTCTCAATAGTATCACTTGAATTCTGTTCAGTAATAATATCTTTTCCTTTACACAGTGCTGTATTAACCACTTTTTCATTTCATTAGCTTGTGTATTCCCATTTACTGGTCTTCCACCAGATACAATTATATATGCTTTTTCATTCTGTTTTTTAGCTTTCAAACATGTAGCTAAACGCTTAATGGTTTCTCTTTTCAATGTTCCATCTTTAGACAAGCTTGTACCTAAAACAATGTAAGCATGATGATTATTATTAAAATCAGTGGAAGTCTTCGTATTTAAAATGAGTTGATCTATATTTTGACTATTATATCGACTTAATACCATAGATTCTTTTGTAGTATCAGGAAATAATAAATTATGTAAGCATAGAAATAATAGAAAAGAGAACAAAATTTTATTTTTCAAAATATCCACCTTTGATTAACTTATAGATATTCTCTGTGTTATTACCATCAGTTTTTTCAACAAGTTTATTAAAATTTTTCTATATTGTTTATTTTCATAATTGTTATAAAAATTATCTTTTATAATTTTCAATAATTTATTATCTATACCATAAATAATATCACCAAAGGCATTTTCTTCTTGGAGTATATTTTTAGCACCATATTGCTTTTCACTTTCTTCTTTATCTCCCCAAAAGAAAATAACTTTACTTCCTCCAGCATATGCATAAAAACAGATTGATGAATAATCCGTAATTAATACCTTTGATTTCATTAGAGCTTCTTTTATATCACCCTCATATAAATACTCTTCTATACTTTTTTAAAACATCAGGAAACTGTTCAGTTAATATTTCTCTAGCCTTAGGATGTAATATCACATTTACATTTTCCGCAAAATGTAATTTATTTATTAACTTTATGAAATGTAAATATCTATCAATATAACTATTTGATGAAATTTCACCCACTAAATCCCAAGGTCTCCATGTAAGCATAAAAGTAATATCTGTTTGTTTTTCTGTATTTTTAACATATAAATCTAAATTCGGTGTCCCAGTCAAAATTAATTGTTTTGGCTTATAATCTGTATATATTTTAAATAAATTTTGTTCCACTTCTGAATTGGTTACTATAAAATCTGGTGCAATAGGTACTTTAGGATTAAAATACCCTCTTTCAAATACATTAGTAGCTAATGAAATACCATGTTGTAAAAAAATCTTTTTATTATTATTGTTTATTTTTGATTTTAAGAATCTACTGTTATCATATAATGTTCGGAACATATGTGTAGATAAATCAGAAGATATAATTTTATTAGCATTAAATATATTTATAAATCCTCTTATTGAATTATGAGCTACTACACTTTTCTTTCCATATATTTTTCTTAGTTTATTAAATTGGTCATGATTTTTGTCTAAAATATATACTGAATTTTTATCATTATACTTTTTAGATAATTTAAACACTTCAAAAGCCGATTCATTTGCCCCTTTACTGAATTTCTCGAAGTATATATCTTTATTTGTTCTTATAAAAAGACTTAAAAACTTACCTATTTTTTCTTTAAATATAATACTCTTCTTTAAGTAATCAGTCATAACTATGACATATTGTCCTGTTATTGATTTTCTAATAAAGCTATATATTTGTCTTTTTCTAAGTTTTATTCTTTTTGTGCTATATACATAATGTTTTTTTGTTATATTTATCATAACCATCATATTTTAACGGATAATAATAATTTAAACCTTCTTCAGTAATAGACTTTATGTAAACTGGATTATTAATCTCACCAGACTTTTCATATTTAGATAGTATATCTTTTTTTATCAACACTAAAATAACCAGAATGAGCCAATAATGCTAATTTATTAGTCTTCTCAGCAAGAAAATCTCTAATTTTATGTGGGAAAAAATAAGTAAAATTATTACTTAAAGACTTATCATATCCAATAGCTAATTCCACTTTTTGCATATTAGCATATCTAAATCTTATAACACCAACAAAAATTAATTTTTTAAAAAATGATATTGGAATCACCTTATGAGGTGGATTACTTTCAGCTTTTTCAATAACTTTTTCCAGAGTTAAAACTTTGTGTTCTTTAACTATCATAAAAGATAATCTACCATTTGGATCAATATAAATTACAATTCTTTTTTTCTTCATCCTCTGGATGTTTAATATTTTTTAATATTTTGACATTTTTCTCAGGATTGTTTTTTACTACAATTTTTCCATCTTCATATATGTAAAACTTTTTGAATTCCAACCTTTTTTTCTTATTGATAACTTTTGTATAATTAAAATCATGAAAACCATTAGACAAACTTACTTGAAAACCATCAATATTTATCATTTAATATTTCCCTCTCTAAAATTTTACGATTAAATAAAAAAACTATTAAAAATTTTAACATTTATTTTTGTGGTTTTGAAGGTTTGAAAAAAATATTAATGCTTTCTTTAAATTTTCCAACTTTATCAAAAAAATACTGTGTGGCCATATTTAATTATTATTTATAAATATCCTTTCATCATCTAACTTTATAGATGGCACTATTCTTCTGTCTACATCATTCTTCACTAGCATTAAATTAAAGGATAGTATAATGCCTACTCGCTCTGCTGCGTTTAGTTCGTTCCATATCTCTATTTCCTTATCCGTCATTAGATCAGTATAAGTAATCACAGTATTCTTTTTAATGCTCATAGCCCTATCGAACATATCATTTACATTAATCTGTTCTATCTTTGAACACATGGTTATCAGTCCTCTAATGGTACATCATCAATAATCATTGTTCTGTTAGGGTGCTGCTCATGTAATTCATCTAGTGCTTTTTGTTTTTCTTCTTCCTCATCATCCGGCCAATCACCAATGTTTACAATAATAGGCGTGTCAGTGGATAATTCTTTTTTATCAGTAAATAACTTATGATACTTACCTAACATATCCCTAGCACGCAATCTATCACTAGGCTTAATAGGTATTTCCACCATTTCTACATGTTCATTGTAAACTAAGTTCATTTTGTCAGTGTCTGGGTTGCGTTGAAATTCCCCACGCTTAACAACGACCTCTCTCACTTCACTTTCATCACCTACTGCTGCATTACTTAGGATATGAAGTAGTTCGTTAGCTGATAGCACGCCCTCATCAATCACTTTCTTACGTTGCTCATCAATGTACTTAGCCACTTTTTCATTCTTTAGCAATCTACTACCTTGTACACTTGCAGTATGAGGACTATAACCAGCCTTAATTGCACTTTGTGTTACATTCAACGTCTTTAGGTATTCAGATATAAACTTTTCTTGTCTAGGGTTTAAATCACTCATGTTATCCCTCCTCTAATTTGTCTAATAAATCATTCCATAGTTGACGTATTCTTTCTCTACTTAACTCAAATATCTTTGCGATTTCATTCATAGATTTCCCTTCACATAGTAAGAAAAATATGTAGTATTCCCTTCTAGTCCCTACTACATAAATAAGTTGATCCAGTTCATTAAAGAATACTTGCTTACTAGTATTCTCACTTAGTTCAAAGGGTTCGACTTCATCACTCAGTGAAAAGAAATCATCTATATTGGTATTTTTATCATTATATGTAGTATTATGGTTCTCTTTTGAGTAGTCACATATAAACTGCTTAATAGCCTCTCTGTCGTAACTCATGCCCTTACATTTACTTTCTGTTTATTTGCATGTCTTAGCTTGTATAAATCACGTTGTAGGCGTTCTATGAGGTCATAATCTATTGTCGAACCATTGGACTGCATATAATACATGATTTCTTTTTGTTCACCTGGTGTATATCGCTTAATAACTTGTTTTAATTGCTGCATATTTCTATTCGATTTTGTTTTGAAACATTTCAATTTTTCTTTTTCACCTATAATATCAATCACTAACTTTTCTAGTGGATAGGATATTGATACAACGCCATGAACATCATTTGTAGTCATATGTGAGATATTTAAGTGATACATCATCTCTATTTGTATAGTGATGGCCTTAATCTTGGTATTAATAAATTTAGGGTTATACTCAGTTAGTAAAGTATATTCAGATATTTTAGTTTCATAATAGGATAGTGAGTAGTTTACTCTTTTAAGGTTCATGTATGCACCTCACAAATAAAATGAGCCTATCGCTAAGGATAGGCGTGTATGATATTAACCTTTGATAATGCGATTTTCTCTAGCCATCTGCATAAGACTTACATCTCTTTTTGATTTTTGTGATAATTCTTTTCTACGTTGTTCATTATTATTTTGGTTAATTTGAGCCTCAACGACATCTAATAATTTATCACGATCTTTATCTGACAAATCAGTTTCTAACATGATGTGATTGGATACCTTATCTAAATTGTGTTTTCTAGTCATTATTTATCACCTCTAAATTTAAGTTTATGATTGTATTGATCTGTGAATGGTAATTCTATACCTGTAATGTATGGACTGTATAGAATATCTCTAAAGTGATTTCGCAATTCCCTTTTTACTTCATCATCTTCATCAAAGTTTTCTCTATGATATGGAATAGTGTAACGGTTATACTCTTCTTCGTATTTAGCATTTAAATCATTAATTTCAGTTAATACTGTGTTAAATTCTTCAATAATTGGCTTGAATTTTGCTAATATACGTTCTTTTATCCTTTTTGTACAAATGAGGTAAATCTGCTTGATGTTTAATTAGTTCAATCGCCTTTTTACGTCTAGCCTCATCAAATACTTCTTTTTTAGTCGATAAGCGTTTCTCTAAGGCTTTCAATTTCTTCTCATTACTATCAAATGTAGTATAGAGTGCGTCAGCCTCATCATCTTGTGAGTTAGCAATTAATTCTTTATACTTTGCTTTATCTTCTTTAATTCGTTGCGATAACTCTTGACGCTCATTTTCAATTTTATTGATATTCTCTCTTTTGACCTGTGACATATTCGTTGTATTCATCAAAATATTTTGCAGTTTTCAATTAAGTCCCTCGTTTCAATTAGTATTTAAGCCTATTTCTCTTATGTAGTTATATGGCTTTTTGATCTCTTTTGTGGTAATCTTTTCGGTATAGTTTGCAGCAATATTAAGACTTTCTCAAAGTCGATATTATTTTCATTTCTGTTATAAATAAATTCTTTAAATGATTTCTTATCTAGATCATTCAACTTTGCTTCAAACTCATCATTATTCATATTCTTTTCAGTAGCACCATCTTCTTTTTCCCTGAGTGCTTTCTCTTGGTTAAGCGTCAACTTATGAGGATAAGTCTTTAATTTTTGATGCTTGTCATTTATATATGAATAATTGTTTTCTATACCTTTATTACGCTCATTTCTATTTGTTTGAATATATTTGTATAGTTCAATCTTAAAACGCTCTATCACATTCATATGAGCCTCTGAGCGTGTATTAATATAGTTTTTATATACTTTTGTTCTTTAGTAGAGAAACGCCCTAGAACAGTATAAAAGGCGTTTAAATCTCTTTGACTTCTACTCTTATACCGTTCCAATTTCTGACGTTCTTCTAATATAGCGATTACTAGATTTTCAACGGAATAACTCTCATAGTAAATGTTTTCTGATACCGTATCACTACATAAGCTAGGTGTAGTTCGGTTATACATATCTTCTATATCACTTTCTATGAGTGCTATTTTTGATTGAATGTAGTAAGTATTAAATCTAGTGAACAATTCGTAATCGCTAACTTTCTCTTGAATAATTTCAATCGCTGCACTCACTACATCACCTTAAATCTCAGTTTTCTTTAGTGCCTCATATCGTTTCATACTGCCCTCAATATGACGCTTAATACTTAGTAAGGCCAATTCTTTTTGTTCTTTCGACTTTATCCAGAAATAACCCCTAGTATCTTTCTTATAGCTATATCCGATTGGATAACCATAATCTACAACTAAACTATTAATAGTATGTTGTAACCATCTTTTCATTGTTTTTAGTAAACTCCATATTCAATTGATTGAATATATTTTGTTTAGTAATAATATTGTGCTTAGTGTTGCGTAATACATTTAACACCTTAATATGATCATTCGTTAATTCATTTTTTATAATAGTGGGCATTGTGAACCTCCATTTTATTTTTAGTTAATACAATCATCTAATGCTTAACAATTCCACTATTACTCCTTTCGATTGTGCAGGAGTTCCCTACAACTCTATTATACTAAATTTACACTCAAATTACAAACGTATGTTCTTATTTTTATAACGTTTATATAACTTCTTAACACTCCATTTAACACTATAAATAAAGCGTTTATACTATTTTTCATACAATTTCACACACCTTCTTTTATAGAACTAGTGTTCCCTTTTACCTAAACTCAATCTAAAATCATTAACAAATCTTAACAATTACGATTTACATATAAAAGCCATGCACCTACTAAGTGCATGACCTATAAATTTATACATATTCTTTTAAATTTTTAATCTGTTTAATATTCATCTTATAAATCGGTTTAGATTTACCATTTACGTTATAAGTATGTTCAATCAAGTTTTTAGGTAATTGAGCAATTTCAAATGCTCGACCTATCGGAATATCTACATTAGGCATATCATCTGGCGTTCTCTTAATTCTCTCTAGCACCCACTTATACTTATCATAATTATTTTTATTGATACCATTCAACACACAATATAATTTCCATGCTGCAAACTCAAAATGTTTTTCTACCTGTTCTAATTCTAAGCAAATATTAATATACTTAGCTTTGCTGTTATCCCACTTGTAAGGAATAGTTGGAATAATACTTTTCTCATAATAAGTAATAGTAGCAACTTCTACATACTCACATGTTACAGATGATTTATTTACATCTAATGCAACGACCAATGGCAATAAGTTACCTACTACATTATCATGATGATCTATCAATACATATTCATTACTATTTAGCGTATAATCTTCTTCATTTAGTTTTTAGAAATTCTATCAACACATCATCAGTTAGATTTAAGTCTTTAATGTCTTTATCAATTATTGTCATTGGCTCACTCCATTGTAATAAGAGTGTTTCAACTCATTTAATCGTTCAATTAATACTTTACTATCATCTTCATTAGCCTTTTCATTCTGAATAAATTCAGTATAATTTTCAAGCCCTCAACTAATTCTGGTTCTGGTTCATTAATTCCAGTAGCTAACTGGTACAACGCTTCCATATTACCTATCACATCAGCATTACTAGTTTGAACGCCCTCAAGTTCATCTATATTAAAATCTTTACTCATGTAGTCGAACATGTCACTATTATTACTTTCTGCAAAAGTTTCTAGGCCATACATGAAATAATCGTTATCAAACATGAAACTAGCCATCATATCGCTTATAGTGTCATGTGTGCCATCTGGTATTTCATAACCTGCATAATGACCCTCGATACTCTCTATAAGTCTCTCAGTATGCTTTTCTGAGGCAATCTCAAAAGTTTTTTCTCACTTCACAATCTTTTATTAATACATGACCATACATTTTACCTTTACTTACTAGATACACAATATTAAACGGATCGTTATATATCTTAAATGCAAAAGGTAATTTATAACTACTTTCACATAGTCCAGTAAAATATCTTAATAGCGTTGCTGCTCTAGTTTCAAATTCATTTGCTATAATTTCAACGTTCATTTTATTCCCTGCTTTCTTTTAATGTAATTTAAATAGTTTTTAGTTCTTGCAGCTACTAATTCAAAACTGCCATCTGCTATTGTTCTATACGATACTCTTTTATTATTCTGTAAATCGTAAGTTTCACGCCAAGCTACCCATTTTGTCCCAAAGTTTTCAAGATACAATGTTGATATGCGACTAATTGAGCAGTAGTACATTTCTTCGGATATTCCAACTAATAAACCTAGTTTTCTTAATTCGTCATCTAAATTAAATTCGTAATGAGTTTCTTGCACTGTTATATGAGGCCTCCCACTCTTCTAAAGTAAATTCATCACCATTTGCTTTAATATCACCAATAATTACTTTTAGAGGCTCTATATCCACGTTACATTGTAATGCGTAACTAATAGCCTTATATACATCATTATTACGTTCTACGCTTTCACCATTGATTACACGATTGTATGCCTCTTTACCTAGTCCACCTTTACCAGTATGTTGTAAATGATTGAAATTGTGGTTAGGCAACACACTTTTTACTGAGAACTTTTCCATAGTCTGTTGTAGGTAATTCCCACGTTTTGAAAATATACGATCTTCAAATTCACCATCATAAGCGATTACTGGTTTCTTATTACTTGTATATAGCCCTTTAACTGTTTTACTTCCAGCTAATACAAAATAGTTATTATCATGTGCTTTAATGTCTACTGATGGTAAATATCCTATTTTCTGAGCATATTCAACGCCATCACGTTTTTAAATATTACATGCTTTCCTCCACTTGCTGTTGTCTGCACTAGCGTATTTTGTGCATTAGAAACAAACTCATCATAGTAAGGAATGTCTTTCAAACTATCAAAGCCACTTTCACCGTTTACGTGATTAATATCAATGTCGATACACCATAAACCTCGAGTAAGGACACCTAATACATTTGTGTTTGCATATGCTAAAAAGTTATTATCTATAAAATCATCATCAATAGTTACATTCTTAAATGATACTGTTGGCTTTTTATTATCGTTTAAGGGTACAACTTGCACATCTTTATTAAGTAGATACTTTGCTGCATTGTACATTTTCATGAGAATACCTCCAATAGAACACTAACCCTTTAAACTCTTTCTTTTCTCTATACATACATCTATTTATTTATACATAAAATATGCTAAAGAATATTTAAGTTATAAAGGTTAGTGCCTGTTATTAAAGTGATTTCAAAGTTAGTACAAAGGTTAGTAAGAGTTAAACTAACTTAAGTTTCAATTAAATCTAAAGCCATTTTGAATAGTTCTTTATTTTCTACAATATGAACTTTAGTATTTTGTCCCTCTATCCATTTTTGCTTATTGATAGCTACACCTATTTTTTTCATATCTTCTTTTGCTTTTTTATATCTCAGATTTTTATAATCTTCTTCAATAGTTTTTTGTAGTATCTCATCACCTGAAAAGATGAAGTCCTGTTTAGATAATGTTTCTAGTATTAAGATTTGAGTGTCCGTCAATTCATCTTCGGTGTAATAGTTTTTAAGTGTTACATTATTAAACTTAAATTCCCTGCCTATTCGTTTAAGATACTCAAGACTTAATATCAAAAATGATACTGACGCATTGACTGAGTTTTCCCCGTTAGGCTTAACAAAGTCCCAAAATGGTTTAAATACTTTATAACGTTCTTCATCAGTTTCGTTCTTCGGTCTATCCTTAAATGCAATCTTAACTGTACGTGTTCTATTAGCAGTAATTTCACCAGTATCAACACTTTCATTAGTATCTAAGATTAACACTGCATTATTTTTAAACTTAACGTTATTTCGTTGTATGCCACGCCCTGATATATTCTCACCAGTAGCTATTTTGCGTAATATTCTCATCATGCTTTTATTTATTTCACCTGTTTCATTTGCATGAGCAATATCTGCACCATAAAAGTTAAGCCATTCATTTGCAGCCTCAAAGCCAGATGATAATAAGCTATCAAAATTGACTTTATTTACATTTAGAAGTTTCTCAAAAGTTTCCATAAACAAACCTTTACCAGATCTCCCAAAATCTTTAATTAAGAACCATTTTTCAGCTTGAATAAGTTTCATTTTCGATACATAGTATAAGCATGCACCAACATTAAATTACTCTTACTGCGTTCATTGTCACTTACTAAGTCAAAGAATTGTTGTGCTAAGTTAATGTTTATATTCTTCTTATATACATCATATTTAATGATATAGTAATCGTTACTATTAATTTTCTTATCTACAAATTCTAATTCTTTGCAATTATATATCCAATCATTACCTGCAATAGCGTAAGGATAGATATTATATTGATAATCATTAATGAAATATTCTTTGTAAACCTCTAGCATTACATCAAGAAAATCATTGATATGATACTTATTGTCTACTGGATACCCTAATGAAAAATTAGTATTATCTATAATTTCATATTGATTATTTTTAGTTTGATAAAGCTATCCAATTCTTTTGAGTAAATTACTTTTTCAGTAATTAGATCAATAATAAACTTTGCATAGCTATTTGTTTTACTAGGCTTAAAATGTGCCTCTTTCTTCTCCTCACCGTTCTCTACTGTTGTTTTTACAGAAATAGTTCCATAGACTGCACCTATTTCTCTAGGTTTTATGGTATAATCTAAAGTAAGGTTATTAATGTAATCACCTGCAAATTCATCTTTTGTTTGGTGATAAACACTTCCTTTATTATTAAAAATTTGTTTTTCTGTTGTAATTGCAGCAAAGTAAATTCGTTTACTAATCTCTTTTATACGAGATAAATTAGGTGTATCAACATTATCTAATTTAGAATGGAATTGATAATGTTTTTATATAAAAAGAAACTTCATCCATTTAATCAACCTTTCGTTTTATGTTTTAAGAATAAGCACAGAAATGGTATATTATTCCTGTGCTTTTGATTTGCAAATTGCACTTACTCAGCGTTATCTGATTCTGTCGCGAAACTTACATCAGATGACGCTTTTTCTATTTCGTGGAATTTGTTGATTAATTCATTAAATTCCTTCATATACATCAGCATTAAATCGATTGTTTGCGTGTTTTGTATTCTATGTTCATGGTATCTGTAACCGTGTCCCTTAATTTCTTCCATACTTAATACGTGATTAGGTTCGTGTGTAAAATATTCTTCATCAAACCATGCGAAAGAAGTAATCACATCGTCAATTTTCTGTTTTACTATTTCTAAATCACAAAGTAAATTTTTCATTTCCCAATTCATATTCCATTTCCTCCACTTCAATATTTCCTACAATATAATCAAACGCCCATTCTAAAATTCCGACTATGTGTCCTTTACGATCTGTTGTATATTTTGTTTCACCTTTATCATCAATTACGCTGTAATGATAAACTTCTTTATCTTCATTCATGACATTACCTAACGTCATTGTTACTTCATCAAGTATAGAAAATACCTCATCTTCAAAATCCAGTTCAGCAAGAATATTAAATAACTCTTTGTGAATAAGTTTAAGCATATGTTCATAAAATGCTGTATCGTCATAACGATATTCCGTGAATGAATGAAACATTTGTTTCGGTGTGAATAGTTCTCCGTTTTGATTATCTTTGTAAACCACTTTCTCTAATACTTTTACTACTTTTGATAATTGATATTTTCTTTAATCTTCATTTACTGCTCCTCCATTTTCTTCAATATTTAATACTGCGATCAAACTACCTAACATGTAAATTGCGAAAGCTACATGTATTCCTAGTAACCAACCACTAAGGAATGAGATTACTGAAATTAACATTAGTGTGACTATGAATTTAGCCATGTTGTATCACCTCCATTTAAAGCCAACCTTTATGACGTTTGCTTAAATACTCTTTAAAGCCATCAATAGAGATAACTGTCATTGTAGACGACAAACTATAATATAGATCCTCTACACCTTGGTTATCTTTATCATATTCTTTAAGAATACGATTGACTGAACTGTATGAAATTCCGAATAACTTAGCAATGGCATTAGGTTTTGCCATGATAGGCTTTACTATCACTTGTTTAGGTTCAGTAACTACATTTTCTTGAGTTGGTAAATCTTGCAGCTTAACATGTGGCATAGTTTAGGCCTCCTCTTTTTCTTTAATTCCAAAAAACTCATTAGGTGTAACTTTAAAATAGTCACACAACTTCATAACAATTTGCATATCTGGGTTTTTAGTTCTTTCATGATATAAACCATGAATTGTAGTTCTTGAAATTCCAGTTTCTTTACTTAATTTCAAGGCACTTACTCGATCTCTGCCCATTAGCATGCTTAAATTATTATTCATATTATCACCTCTTTTGTTATTGTTAACTGTGTACAGTTAAAAGTACAATATTAAGTTAACACTTCTCAAGTATTGTTGTCAACAATTTTTATTGAATTGTTATCACTGATTTTTATTTGTATCGAAGTACAATATGTTTTATTATAGATTAGAGGTGACAGAATGAAATTTTCAAAGTTATTAAAAGATATTAGATTGCAAGAAAATATTTCCGTAAATAATCTCTCAAAACTATCTGGAGTATCAAATGCTTATATTAGTAAACTTGAGAACAATAAAAGAAAATTCCCCACCACTAGGACATTATTCTTGTTATTAGTAGGATTTAAAACTCAAAAATAAACGACCAATCTAAATCAAAACAAGATATAGACAGTGAAATTAAAGATATTTTAAATAATTTTATAACTGCTGAAGATAGCGATATTGATAATGAAGAACTAGAAAATTTGTATAACGATTTCAATACCTTTTATGAAGATTTGCACAATAAAATTGGAAATAAAGATGAAAGAAATAAAAACAAGAATATATTTGCATATGAGGATGATAAGAAAACTTTACAATTAATTAATTTAGAAAAGCCTATAAATGATATAGCATTTCATCTAAAAGACAGTGAAAACCAAAAATTTTATAACGGTGTAATATTAAATGATTATGATAAAAATATGATAAATGAAATCATCAACTCATTTTTAGTCACTAAATTATCCCAAGAACAGGTTGACTTAAGTGAAGATATTGAACAACTACAAAAGACTTTAATGATTTTAGAAAAGAATCTATGTTAAATAAAAAGCAATTAAAAATGTTTGCTATCCAAAACAATATCCAATCACTTAAAAAGAAAAATAAAATAAACAAATGGGAATCATGAAATTAATCTAAATAACTACTAAATGAAATAATACAAATGAATTAGGAGAGGTATTATGAAATTCGGTAACTTCAAGATTGATGAATTTTACCTAATCATGATTGGTGGGTTTTTAGTAACTTCTATTTTTGTACCGTTCATGCTTATTTCAGTAGTGATAATGCTAATTATAGGATTGGAGAAAGAATAATAATATAAATAAAGGAGGATTTTATGTTAATACTCATCATTATTATATTTTTAATAAGTGCCATTTTTGTATATATTAAGTTTCTTTTTAGCTCAAAATGAAGGTTTATATTATAAAAATAACTGTAGAACTATATCTATTATTTTTATTGCAATTGGGGTGCTTTGCTTAATGGGTTACCTTCTGCAGTACTTATCTTCGCATTATTTAGGAATATAAAACTTATCTTTTAGCATCCTAGTGGCGAGTTAATATAAATTAAACAAAGGAGAAATGTAGAATGAAAAAATTCTTAGCATTAATTTTCGTAAGCACATTAATTTTAGGAGCATGTGACACTAAAGATGTGGAAGATAGCACAAAGAAAAGGAAAGATCCTAAAACTGAAGTGGATGATAAAGGTAGAGCTAAGGGTGAAAAAATTGAAAAAAGAGCTAAAATAACATTTCACAGATTAATTATTTTACCATTCTAGTGGTGCTTTAATATAAATAAAGGAGGAATTGAGATGTTCGAAAAATTATTAACTTCAATAGGTATAGAATCATTAGAAATAAACACTGTGTTAAAAACACAACAAGTTCATAGTAATGGTGTGTTGGACGGGAGCGTGGTCATAGAAAGCGGCGCATCTGAACAAACTATTAATCAAATTGAGCTTACATTAATTGAAAGATATGATAATCCCGATAAGCGAAGTCAATTTCCTATTTTAGAAAATGAATTACAAACATTTACTTTACATGTAGACCGTAGTATATGTGAAAATACCAAAGAAATTGAACATTTCCAATTTAATATTGATGAACTAGAATTTAAAACTAATCCTAATAAATTGATTTTAAAAACACATGCTTACCTTTCTCATTCTGTTGATGCTTACGATGAAGATGAAATAAGGTTGATTGATTAATTGTGTTCTACTTTTTCAACATAAATAAGGAGATTGAGGGATGGAAAAACTTGATTTACACAAGCTTAATGATGAACATGTAAAATCATTGATAAATGACTTAAAGTACCCAACGACTCATATTGATGAAATCGAAGTAATAGGGAAAGTTATTTATAACTACCAAACTTTCGATTAATAGCGCCCTAGTGGCGCTTTAATATGAATTAATTTAAAGGAGAAATGTAGAATGTACTTTAATGATTGGAAAGTTACTATTAACGGAAAAGGCTCACATGATGTTGTGACAAATGAAGATACTTTGTTAATTTTGCAAGATTATCAACATGTTGAAATAGCATTAAAATTAGTAAATGATACTATTCAAGTGAAATCATTAGGCTATGGAGAGGATGTATGTATCAACCCTATAACAAAAGAAATCACAGTTAATGTAACAAACTTACTAGAAGATGATGAATAATTAAACAAAAGAAAAAATTCATAATATGTTAAGGAGGCTCTTACACATGTGGCATGAGAAATTTACTAATAAACATGGTGAAACTAAATATCGCTATTATGAGAAGTATAAAGATCCACTCACAAATAAATGGCGACGTGTTAGCGTGGTACTTAATAAGAATGGTAAGCAGTCACAAAAAGAGGCTCAGAAACGCTTAAATGAGCGTATAGAGGCAAAGGTGAATGATAAGACACCTACTACACTCAAGACGCTAACTTTCCATGCTGCATGTGATGAGTGGTTTGAACATTATAAATTAATATCTGGATCTAAACAGTCAACTATTACTACTAAAAGCTATAAGGTTGCTCACATCAAAAGAAATATAGACAAAGATATTCTTGTTCAAAATATGAATGCTAAAGTTATACAAGATTTAATTAACTCATCATTAAAAGATGGACTAAGCCATAAAGTAGTTAAAGACGATTTAAGTATCATCAAAAATATACTTCGATATACTCAAAAGAAATATAACATCACTGATATATCATACATAGATGATGTTGTTATGCCTAAAAAAGCGACTACAAGAGAAGAAATTAAAGCTAAACGTGAAAATTATTTAGAAATGGCTGAAATTCTGGCTATTGCTGTAGAATTAAAACGCATAGCAAATAAAAAGCGTGCTAGTTATATGAAAAGATCATACTTATTTACTGCTTACATAGTTGAATTTCAAGCATTAAATGGCATGCGTATTGGCGAACTCTTAGCAATTCAACCCGATAATATTGACTTTGAAAATAAGAAACTTCTCATTGATGGCACTATACACTGGCACAAAGATGGTAACAAAATAGGTTTCAAAAGATACTACAAAAACAGCGTCATCATATCGTACTATATCTTTAACTACTAGAAGTTGTGATATTTTGCGTAAGGTTATGTTGGAAAATAAAGCTCAAGCGATACAATGGGAAAACATGTATGTTGATAGAGGTTTTATATTTACAAGTCACAGAGGCAACCCTCTACCTCTCACATCAATAAACAGAAACATACAAATAGCTACACAAAATATAGGGATAGAAAAACATGTGACAACTCACACCATGCGTCACACTCACATATCATTATTATCGCAATTAGGTGTATCTCTTAAAGCTATAATGGAGCGTGTAGGTCACACAGACCATAAAACAACATTAGAAATATATAGCCACGTCACCGAGCAAATGGATAAAGATATGATGAATAAATTAGAAAAAGTTGGAAATTAATTTAATATGCCCTTTTTCCGCCCTTTTTAATTTAAAAATCATAAAAAACAACCTCTTAAGCCTATGCCTAAGAGGTTTCTTCATTTTATGTTATTATTCCCACTCTATAGTGCTTGGTGGCTTAGAAGTGATGTCATAGACTACGCGGTTAACGTGGTCTACTTCGTTTACGATACGACTTGAGATTTTTGTAGGACTTCCCAATCAATGCGGGCGAAGTCACTTGTCATACCGTCAATAGATGTAACTGCACGAATACCTACAGTATGATCATACGTACGATAGTCTCCCATAACACCTACAGATTGAATGCCAGGAAGTACTGTGAAATATTGCCAAATGTCTCTCTCAAGACCTTCCTCACGCACAACTTCACGTAAAATCGCATCTGATTCTCGTACGATTTCTAATTTATCTTCAGTAATTTCACCTAATACACGGATTCCTAAACCTGGACCTGGGAAAGGCTGTCTCCACACTAAATGTTCAGGAATGCCTAATTCTATACCTAATGCACGCACTTCATCTTTAAATAACGTGTTAATCGGCTCAATAAGTTCAAATTCCATATCTTCAGGTAATCCACCTACGTTATGGTGAGATTTGATAGTTTGTGCAGTTTTAGTACCTGATTCGATGACATCAGTGTAAAGCGTACCTTGTGCTAAGAAATCAACGTCAGTTAATTTTGCCGCTTCATCATCAAACACATATACAAATTCATTACCAATAATTTTACGTTTTTGTTCTGGATCAGATACACCTTTTAATTTATCCATGAAACGTTCCTGTGCGTTCACACGAATAATATTCATATCGAAACCTTCACCAAATTGTTCCATAACCATGTCACCTTCGCCTTTACGAAGTAAAACCATGGTCAACAAAGATACATGTCAATTGATCGCCAATCGCTTTATGTAATAAGACAGCTACAACTGATGAGTCTACGCCCCCGCTCATCGCACATAATACTTTGCGATCTCCAACGCGTTTACGGATTTTTTCAACTTCGATATCGATAAAGTTTTCCATTGTCCATTCGCCTGTGCATTCACACACACGGCGTACGAAGTTTCTTAATAAATCATTACCGTATTCTGTATGACGTACTTCAGGGTGGAATTGAACACCGTAAATTCGGCGTTCTTTGTCTTCAATTGCTGCATAACTTGTACTTGGACTATCCGCAATCACTTCAAATCCGTCTGGAATTTCAATTACTTTATCAGAATGACTCATCCATACAGTTTGTTCAGCTGGTAACCCAAAGAATAACTCATCTGATTTTGCATTAATAATTGCTTTACCATACTCACGTTCATTAGCGCGCTCAACTTTTCCACCTAAAAGTTTAGTCGTCAACTGCATACCATAACAAATACCTAGTACAGGAATGCCTAAATTATAAATTTCAGGGTCGATAGTGAATGAACCTTCCTCATATACTGAATTCGGACCACCTGAAAGAATAATACCTTTAGGATTCATACGTTTAATTTCATCAACCGAAATTTCGTGATCATGTAATTCACTGTATACGCCCATTTCACGAATACGACGCGTAATCAATTGATTGTACTGACTACCAAAGTCTAAGACAAGAATCAACTCTTGCTCTTGAGCCATTTCCATAATTGTGAATCTCCTTTTAATTGAATTTTATGTAAATAATAGAGAGACACTTCCCACAATGCATTGCTTTTAGATTTTTCTTAAAAGTGAACAACCTCTATGACAATCACATTTAAAATGAAAAGTGCTCCCCATTCTTTCTAACAAATTGACTTCATCACACTTGATTTAAATTAAAATGAATAGTTTGGTGATTCTTTTGTAATTTGTACGTTATGTGGATGGCTTTCTGCTAAACCAGCAGGGCCCATACGTGTGAATTGTGCTTCATCACGTAGTGTTTTCAAATCAGATGAACCTGTATAACCCATACCAGCTCTTACGCCACCCATAAGTTGATAAATTGTATCTTGTAAAGGACCTTTATATGCAGTACGTCCTTCAATACCTTCAGGAACAAATTTTCTAGGCGTTTTGTCTTCTTGGAAGTAACGGTCGTTTGACCCTTTTCCATAGCGCCTAAAGAACCCATACCACGGTAAACTTTATATTGTCTGCCTTGGAATACTTCAGTTGCGCCTGGGCTTTCTTCAGTACCAGCTAATAAGCTTCCTAACATTACTGCATGTCCACCAGCAGCTAATGCTTTAATAATGTCACCAGAGAATTTAATACCACCATCCGCTATGATTGCTTTACCAAATTTACGAGCTTCAGTAGCACAATCATAAATCGCAGTAATTTGAGGCACACCTACACCAGCTACGACACGTGTTGTACAAATTGATCCTGGTCCAATACCAACTTTAACGACGTCAGCACCAGCTTCAAACAATGCACGTGTAGCTTCAGCAGTGGCTACGTTACCAGCTACGATTGTAATCTCTGGATATTTTTCTTTCATTTTTTTAACTTCTTGAATAACGCCACTAGAGTGACCATGTGCTGTATCGATAATTAATGCATCTACGCCAGCTTCGACTAATTTTTGAGCACGAATTTCTGTATCTTTAGATGTACCGATAGCTGCAGCAGCTAGTAAACGTCCATGTGCATCTTTCGCTGCATGAGGGAATTCAAGCACCTTTTCAATATCTTTAATTGTAATTAAACCTTCTAAACGACCATTTTCAACTAAAGGTAGTTTTTCAATTTTGTGTTCTTGAAGAATTGTTTCGGCTTCATCTAATGTAGTACCTACAGGAGCTGTAATTAAGTTTTCTTTAGTCATAACGTCAGAAATTTTGATTGAAAAGTCTTCAATAAAACGTAAATCACGATTAGTTAGAATACCTACTAGCTCTCTTGATTCTTTATCACTAACAATTGGTACACCTGAAATACGATATTTACCCATTAAAGCTTCTGCTTCATACACACTTTCGTCTGGCGTTAAGTAGAATGGGTTTGTAATTACACCGTTTTCTGAGCGTTTAACTTTTTGCACTTCTTCAGCTTGCTCTTCGATGCCCATATTCTTATGAATGACACCTAGACCACCTTGACGTGCCATTGCGATTGCCATTTTAGACTCAGTTACTGTATCCATACCAGCTGATATAACTGGAATATTTAATTTAATTCGTTCTGATAATTCAACACTAAGATCCGCATCACTAGGTAACACATCTGATGCAGCTGGAATTAATAAAACATCGTCAAACGTTAAAGATTCTTTAGCAAACTTATTTTCCCACATTGATAATACAGCCTCCATTTTTTAAATAGTTATTTCTATTATTTCACATTTTCTTCGCTTTGTTTATACTTTAGACCATTAAAAAAGAAATTAAGAATAATTGCTGAAATAGCACCTAGTACAATGCCATTTTTGAGTTAGCCAAGCAAATTGCTCACCTAACGCTTTAAATGCTTGAGGTACTGCACTAATGCCTGTACCTAAACCTACGGATACTGCAATAATTAGTAAATTATTTTGATTTTTAAAATCAATATGTCCTAAAATGCTAACACCATAAGCCATAACCATACCAAACATTGCAATCATTGCACCGCCTAATACAGGTAATGGGATGATATTAGCTAATGCACCTAATTTAGGAATACAACCACATATTAAAAGTAAAATAACCATGCCGTAAATGACATTGTTTTTCTTAGCACCTGATAAAGATACTAGTCCAACATTTTGAGAGTATGCCGTATAAGGAAATGAGTTAAAAATTGATCCTAATACAATAGCAAGACCTTCCGCAGTGTAACCTTTACGAAAATCTTTTCTTTCCAACTTTTTACCAGTAATTTCATTTAGTGCATGA
This sequence comes from Lecanosticta acicola, assembly GCA_963674455.1. Classification (NCBI taxonomy): domain Eukaryota; kingdom Fungi; phylum Ascomycota; class Dothideomycetes; order Mycosphaerellales; family Mycosphaerellaceae; genus Lecanosticta; species Lecanosticta acicola. The sequence goes on from CAVMBE010000134.1 coordinate 26,319, forward strand.
TATACACCTGTCGATTCTATTAAACTTACGATGGCTACAATTGTAAATACAAGTATCGCACCTAAATCAAAACCAAAACCAGAAAAACGAAATGGTTGAGGTATTCCTAACCAATGGGCTTCTCCCACTTGCTTAACATCTACTAAGCCAAGCACATTTGCCAATATTGTACCTGCAACTAGTCCGATTAAAATCGCAATGGATTTTAAGAACCCCTTCGTAAATCTTTGTAAAATAAGAATAATGACTAATGTAGCGCCTCCTAAAATTAAATTTTTAGGATTTCCATAGTCTTTAGCACCTTCTCCACCAGCTAAATAATTCATTGCTACTGGCATTAAATTAATTCCTATAATTGTAACCACACTTCCAGTTACGACAGGTGGAAAGAATTTAACTAAATAAGAGAAGAATGGTGCAATAATAACAACTAAAATACCTGATACAAACAATGAACCATATAGCACATCCAAGCCCTTCGTTTGACCGATTAAAATCATAGGTGCTACCGCAGTAAATGTACATCCTAGTACAATGGGTAATCCTGTACCTGTAACTTTGTTAGCTTGTAAAAATGTTGCTACACCACACATAAAAACATCCACTGTGACTAAATACGCAATTTGTTCCGGCGTAAATTTAAGACTGGTACCAACAATAATTGGTACTAATATCGCTCCGGCATACATTGCTAATAAGTGTTGTAAACTTAAAATGAACGTCTTCATTCATTTTCACCTAGTAGTGTCACTTGGTTTCCTTTTAATGAAGCCACTTTACATAATGAAGAAACGTGTAAACCTGCCTCTTCTAATCTTTGTCTACCATCTTGGAAACTCTTTTCAACAACAATACCAATACCAACCGTTTTAGCTTTAGCTTGTTGCGCAATATCATATAACCCAAGTGAAGCATCACCGTTGGCTAAGAAATCATCAATAATTAAAACCGTATCATTCTCATTTAGAAATTCTTCCGAAACAATAACCGTACTTGTTTTATTCTTTGTAAAAGAATGAATATCGGTACTATAAAAGCCATCTTTCAACGTACTTGGTTTAGCCTTTTTAGCAAATAAACAAGGAACATCAAAATGTAAAGATGCCATAATAGCTGGAGCAATGCCTGAAGCCTCGATTGTCAAGATCTTTGTGACACCTTTATCTTTAAATTGCTCATAAAATGTTTTGCCTACTTCATGCATCAATTTTGCATCGATTTGATGATTTAAAAAACCATCCACTTTCAATATTTTTCGTCAATTACTACGCCATCTTCTTTGACTTTCTGTCTAAGCGATTCCACGTCAAAACCTCCTAAATTTGTATACAAAAAAAGCCTCAAACTTTGCGAAAAAGTTTCAGGATCCATGAGCGTACAGGCAATACATAGTATTTTGAAATTTCAAGAAGCCGTATATTTAAATGTATTCTTCTTCAAACACTTTATAATTTTAAATTTGTTTTACCTCATAGGATGAAGTGGGTGAATATACAACCTCCAAAGCTAAACAACTTTTATATAGTATTCTAGATAGCTATTTAAATAAAACTTGCTCTTTTATGTATTGAGTCTGAACTCATAGTCATGTCGTTTGTGGCAACATGGTAGAAACTTCTAAAGCCATATTCTTTAGATTATATGAGTAATATAAATTATTTAACGATAATAGCAAACTTTTTGCTTTATTTTCAATATGATAGAAATTGTTACAAGCCCTTTCATAATAATATTTTCAAGTGTAAGCGTTTAACTAAATATTGTTCATCACTATTTGTAAACCATTCTTAATTAATTATATAATAACTATAGTTGAGTTTTATAAATATTCTTAAGGGTATATTTTTATTAAAAGTAGGACGAAAAGATGGAGGGCGATTAATATGGCAGATTTTACCGTATTAGACAAGCAAGATGAGATTTATAATGTTATTGATAAGAAAAAAGCTGAAGGATACTCAGAAAATGAATTAGTCGTTGTAAGTAAAAGTAAATTACATTTAGATGATTTACATGATTCTCAAGTTACTTTAATTGCTACAAGTGGTTCTTTTAGTGACCGTATGTCTAAATTATTAACTGGTGAGGGTGGCGAAGAAACCGTTTTAGCTCGTTATGAATTATCTGAAGAGCAAACAGAAAAATACAAAAAAGATATTTTAGATGGTAAATTTTTAGTAATTGCCAACAAAGATAACTCTTCACACGACGAAGTTGAGGAAAATAACTCAGCTTATGAAGAAATTGATATTACACATTATGCAAACGAATCTAAAGGTCCTAAATCATAATCAATATTCATTTTTAAACTTTGAGACCGTGAAATGAACGTAGTTTTAAGTTCATTTTACGGTTTTTTCAATCTCAATATCTTTTTAACAATGACGTCAAAATGTTTAAATATGCTATACTTAAACAAACTATCGTGGGGTGACATAATGAATTTTCACGTAATTCAATCAATAAAAGATGAATATTATGACAAGGCAATCACTTTTTATAATCAACAATTAGATGTGAATTTCTATGAAGATAGCTATATTATTGAAAGATCCTTAAAAAATAATAAGACCGAAAATGATTACGCATTTCTTGTGGGCATACAAGATGATGAGATTATTAGTTTAGCAACGGCACATTATGAAGCAACAACAAATTCGGCATTTTTAATACATTTAATCGCCAATGATACACCAGATTATGAAGATGTCCTAATTAATACACTTCAAGAAATAGAACATCAATTAAATCAACTTTCTAATAAAGTTCATTCTCGTGATATTAATTTTGTAATGGTGGAAGTTCCTAAGACGAATCATCCATTAAAAGACATCAATCAACAAGCTTTAAGTCAACGCCAACAATTATTATTATCAAACGGCTTTGAACGACAAAGTGAAATTGAATATATACATCCTAACTATTCAAAAATTGACTCGCCTTTTAAAGTAGACTTATTCATTAAATCAAATATAGAAATAACAAAAGATATCTATTCAGCAAGTGTTAAATCAAATTACATTTTAAAATACGTGTTTGCTAACGGCATTTCTCGAGATATTATTTATCCTTTATTAGTCAAAATGAATTTACGCCTACCCCATTAGGAACACTTGAAATGAGCGATATAAAGGGTTAAACTAATATTTGAGGTTAGACTGACGTTTCACTGACAGAAGACAAACGTCAGTGTACATAAATCAAAGAACGAAAGGACTTTCAGCTATGTTAACCAAAGAATTCGCTCAGCGTGTCGAACTAAGTGAAAAACAAGTCCGTAAGATAGTCCAACACTTAGAAGAACGTGGCTATCAACTTAGTAAGACAGAATATCGTGGCCGTGAAGCTACTGACTTTAAAGAAGAAGATATCGAACTTTTCCAAGATATCGCTGAAAAAGTAAAACAAACGAATAGTTATGATTTAGCTTTTGAAGAGCTTGAAAAAGAAAAAGACTTCTTACAAGTGATTGTCAAAGAAGATAATGAACAACTACCTGCTGATCAAGGTGCTACACAATTGGTAGAAGAATTACGCACAGAAATTCAAAAATGCGCGAAGAACGTCAAATGCTCGGTCAAATGATTAGCCAAGTTCACCAACAACAAACGGAATTAAAAGAACTTCAAAATCAAATCACTGAAAAATTAGATACTCACAATCAATCATTATTGGCTATTCAAAATTCACAAGAAGCCATCCAAACAGCTCAAAAAGAGCAATCTGAATACACTAAAAATAGTTTAGTTAAAGAAATTAATGATAATAATCAACAATCTATCGATACATTAAAAGAAGATATTAAAACACAATCTTCTCTTAATAGACCTAATGATGAGAATAAAGGTTTCTTTGCGAGATTATTTAATTTATAAAGATTTCAATTATTTAATGATTGGTAACAGGACCTATTTGTCGCAATACTAACTCTTTATACAAAGGTGAGACAGAATTCATTTTGAATTCATTGTCTCACCTTTTTTCGTTTCTATAATTAATATGATTAACGATTTAAATCTTTAAATTATTTTAATTCAATTAACTATTGTGTGTTTTCAAAAACTTATAATTTATACTTTTTATTTCAAGCTATTGAAATATAAAATAAATAGTATTATCCTTATTAAGTATGTCGGAATTAGAATATTCAAAGGAGACTAATTATGGGGACTTTTTTTTCAGTTATTAATATTGTCGTTATGATATTGTTTTTAATTGGGTTATTCATAATGGCTAAAAAGCACGTCTCATTCCCTAAAAGAGTATTTACCGCATTAGGGTTGGGAATTGTGTTTGGTATAGCGTTACATCTTATTTATGGAGCAAACTCCAAAGTACTTGAAACAACTGCTGACTGGTTTAGTATTGTGGGAGACGGCTATGTGGCTTTGTTACAAATGATTGTAATGCCACTTATATTCATTTCAATTGTGTCAGCATTCAGTAAAATACAAATTGGTGATAAATTCGCTAAAATTGGTACTTATATTTTTATGTTTTTAATTGGTACTGTAGCTATTGCTGCTATAGTAGGAATTTTTTATGCCATTGTATTTGGACTTGATGCCTCAAGCATTGATTTAGGTAGTGCAGAAAACTCAAGAGGAAGCGAAATTAGTAGCCAAGCTAAAGATCTGACTGCTAATACGTTACCACAGCAAATTCTTGAATTATTACCTAGCAATCCATTCTTAGATTTCACTGGTCAGAGAACAACTTCTACAATTGCAGTGGTTATCTTTGCAATCTTTGTAGGATTTGCATATTTACGTGTTGCTCGCAAACAACCAGAAAGTGGCAGTTTGTTAAAACGCGGTATCGATGCTATATACGCATTAGTAATGTCTATCGTTACATTCGTTTTAAGACTAACACCATATGGTATCATCGCGATTATGGCATCTACAATCGCTACGAGTGATTTTCAAGCGATATGGACATTAGGTAAATTTATGATTGCATCTTATGCAGCATTAATCACAATGTACATTATCCATTTAATATTATTAGCAGTAATGGGAATCAATCCAGTGCGTTACGTTAAGAAAACTTTAGAAGTGCTTATATTTGCATTTACTTCTCGCTCAAGCGCTGGCGCATTACCTTTAAACATTCAAACTCAAACACAACGATTAGGTGTACCAGATGGTATCGCTAATTTCTCAGCATCATTCGGTTTATCAATAGGTCAAAATGGTTGTGCGGGTATTTATCCTGCTATGTTAGCCATTATGGTAGCACCAGTTGCAAATGTAGATATTGATTTACCATTTATTCTTACATTAATTGGCGTTGTTATAATCAGTTCATTTGGTGTAGCTGGTGTCGGCGGTGGTGCAACTTTCGCATCTATCTTAGTATTATCAACTTTAAATCTACCAGTTGCACTTGCAGGGGTACTTATTTCAATAGAACCAATTATCGATATGGGACGTACTGCTCTTAACGTTAATGATTCAATATTAGCAGGTACTGGAACTGCAAAACTTACAGGTAATATGGATAAAGATAAATTCAATTCAAATGACTATGGAGATTTATCAACAAATTAATATTTAAAAAAAAGCGTAGCTAAAACATTACAATGTTTATTTCGAACAATTGTAACCATTAGCTACGCTTTTTTTATTAATAGCTTATTTTTTCATTAATCCAGATTTATTTAGCTCTTCCAACATATCTAAACGTGTTTTACCACTTAAGAACCCAGCAACTTGTTGTGACCATGTTTCTTGACGCTTTCCATTCGTACGTTCTTTATAATACTCACTGATTTTCTCATCATATTTCTGAATAGCTTCTCTTTTTGTTCTTTAGCATTGCTATTATAAACGTTTTTATGGAATACATGCTCAAACGGTAAACGTGGTTTAGGTGCACCATTTTCATCATCTGCTGGCTCGCCAACAGCCATTCCAAATAATGGAAAAGCATACTCAGGTAAATCTAAAATTTCTTTGACACGCGCAACATCATTTCGTAGTGAACCTAAGTAAACAATACCATAACCCATATCCTCAGCAGCTAAAGCAACATTTTCAGAAACTAATGCCACATCAATAGCTCCTACCAATAATCCTTCTGCCGATTCAAAAGACGTTTGCATATCAAAGTCTACATTTTCATTTATTAAATTATGACGATAATAATCTAAAACAAATACAAATAAATAGCCATTATCGACAACATATGGCTGTCCTGAAACTTCTTTCAATTGTTTTTTAATTTCAGGATCATCTACACCTATAATTGAGTATGTTTGTAAGTAACTTGACGTTGATGCGCTTTGCCCTGCTTCTACTAACTTTTGAACTGTTTCATCACTTAGTGCTTTATCTTTAAATTGTCTCACTGAGTGGTGTTTTTTCATCAAATCGTAAACATAGTCTGACATGGTATCTACTCCTTCAAGTCTATTTATTACATCGTAACAATTTATATTTCATTTTGCTTTTATAAAGGTTTAACTATCTTCCGTAAAACATTTGCATGATAATAGTTTTATAGTTATCATAATAGTAACAATTTTCAGATATTTTAGGAGAGATATCATGAGCCAAGCAAACAAAGAAGTATCAAACGCCTTATTTCAAGCATACATTTCAAAAGAACCTATCGAATTTGTAAGCAAAACATATAATCTAACTGAACCAGAAGCTTACAAAACACAAGACGATCTTATCCATCAAATTCAAGCCGAGAAGAATGTACCTATTAAAGGTTATAAAGTTAGTATGACGAGTGCTGCAACTCAAGCAATTGCTAACACTAATGAACCAGCATACGGTACTATTTTATCTCATCAAGTCGTAGAAAACGGTCATGGTGTGTCTCTTACAACGTTATTTGCACCACTATTAGAGCCTGAAATTATTTTCGAATTAACTGCGGATTTACCTGAAGATGCTGATACACAAACGATATTAGAAAGCGTAAAAGTCGCACCAGGCATCGAAATTCCCGATGCACGTTATAAAGATTGGTTCCCAAATTTCACTTTAGGTGATTTAATTTCTGATAATACAGCTACTGGACTTATTGTGGTTGGTGAACGTATCACACCTCTTGATTACGAGGCATTTGCTGATATTAATTTAAAGTTATTCAAGGATGATAACCAAATTGAAACAGGTCACTCTAGTGAAGTGCTTGGCAACCCAATTGAATCAGTAAAATGGTTAAACAAAAAATTACATTCTCATGGTAAATCATTAAAAAGAGGACAATTTATTTCATCTGGAACCTTCATTTCTCCTTTAAATTTAGAAGAAGGTACTTATACTGCTAACTATGATAGAGTAGGATCTGTCACAGTTAAAGTTATTGATTAACTGACTATTTAAGTTATAAAGAACTAACCCATACATTAGCCATTGTTGAACGGGATATGAAATCTTCATCATTAATGTTGATTTCTATTCCGTCTTTTTAATTATTCATATTATTTATTATCAAAAACATGTGTTTAGTTGAGAATGGAAAAAAGTTAATTGATATTCATAAGCACTTTTAAAATAACATTTTCAAAATAAACACTAAAACTTAAACACATATTTACTTTCTCAACATATGATTCAAAAAACCTATTTGAACAATGTTAAATCAACATTTCAATAGTTATAAGTGCATTAAGTTGACGAATAAGAAATAGCATGTAATAATAATATTTAAGAAATTAGAATTATTATAAACAAGCAATAATTATTATGTAGTTCTAATTAATATTCATGATAATCAGGAGGAATTTAAGTTATGTCATTAATCAATAAAGAAATTCTACCATTCACAGCGCAAGCTTATGATCCTAAAAAAGACGAATTCAAAGAAGTAAGCCAAGATGATTTAAAAGGTTCTTGGAGCGTAGTATGTTTCTACCCAGCTGACTTCTCATTCGTATGCCCAACTGAATTAGAAGATTTACAAAACCAATATGATAAATTACAAGACTTAGGTGTAAATGTATTCTCAGTATCAACTGATACTCATTTCGTACACAAAGCTTGGCATGATCATTCAGATGCAATCAGTAAAATCCAATATCAAATGATTGGTGACCCTTCTCAAACAATCACTCGTAATTTTGATGTATTAGATGAAGAAGCTGGTTTAGCTCAACGTGGTACTTTCATCATTGATCCAGACGGCGTTGTTCAAGCAGCTGAAATTAATGCAGATGGTATTGGCCGTGACGCAAGCACATTAGTAAATAAAATCAAAGCCGCTCAATATGTACGTCAACATCCAGGTGAAGTATGCCCAGCTAAATGGGAAGAAGGTTCTGAATCATTACAACCAGGATTAGACTTAGTAGGTAAAATTTAAGGAGGCATTAAAGAATGCTTAATGCTGATTTAAAACAACAATTGCAACAACTTTTAGGACTAATGGAAGGCGATGTAGAATTCAGAGCTAGTATCGGTTCTGACGACAAATCTAAAGAACTTAAAGAACTTTTAGATGAAATCGCTGAAATGTCTGAACATATAACAATCGTAGAAAAAGAATTAAAACGTACACCAAGCTTCTCAGTCAGCAAACCTGATGAAGAAGCTGGCGTAACGTTTGCCGGAATTCCATTAGGTCATGAATTTAATTCTCTTGTATTAGCAATTTTACAAGTAAGTGGTCGTGCACCTAAAGAGAAACAATCAATTATTGATCAAATTAAAGGTTTAGAAGGTAAATACAACTTTGAAACCTACGTTAGTTTGACATGTCAAAAATGTCCTGACGTTGTTCAAGCATTAAATCTAATGAGTGTTGTTAACCCTAATATCACTCATACAATGATTGATGGTTCTGTATTCCGTGAAGAATCAGAAGATATCATGGCTGTCCCAGCTGTATTCTTAGATGGTGAAGAATTTGGCAATGGACGTATGACTATTTCAGATATCTTAACTAAATTAGGCAGTACGCAAGATGCTTCTGAATTTGAAGGTAAAGATCCATATGATGTTTTAATCATCGGTGGTGGTCCAGCTAGTGGTAGTGCCGCAATTTATACGGCTCGTAAAGGACTACGTACAGGTATTATTGCTGACCGTATTGGTGGTCAAGTTAATGATACTGCTGGCATCGAGAACTTTATCACTGTAAAAGAAACAACAGGTTCTCAATTCTCAGCTAATTTAGCTGCTCATATTGAAGAATATGATATTGATACAATGACAGGCATCCGTGCTACTAATATCGAGAAGACAGACCAAGCTATTCGTGTCACACTTGAAAATAATGCAGTTTTAGAAACTAAAACCGCTATTATTTCAACAGGTGCAAGCTGGCGTAAACTTAACATTCCTGGTGAAGATCGTTTAATCAATAAAGGTGTTGCTTTCTGCCCTCACTGTGATGGCCCTTTATTTGAAAACAAAGACGTTGCAGTTATCGGCGGAGGAAACTCTGGTGTTGAAGCTGCTATCGACTTAGCAGGAATTGTTAAACATGTTACTTTATTTGAATATTCATCAGAACTTAAAGCAGACACTGTATTACAAGATCGTTTACGTTCACTATCAAACGTAGATATCCACACTAATGCACGAACTGCTGAAGTATTAGGTGAAGATCATGTAACTGGTATTAGTTACGAAGATTTAAATTCTGGCGAAATGAAAGAATTAAGTTTAGATGGTATCTTCGTTCAAATCGGACTAGTTCCAAATACAAGTTGGATTGGTGATGCAGTAGAACTAAATAACCGTGGCGAAGTTGTTATTGACCGTAATAACAACACAAACGTTCCAGGTATATTTGCTGCTGGTGACGTTACCGATCAGAAAAATAAACAAATTATTATTTCTATGGGTGCAGGTGCCAATGCGGCATTAAATGCATTTGATTATATCATTAGAAATTAATAATCTTTTTAGGATATGTTAGAAGTTTATTTACTTCACATTTATCCATATTAAACACTTAACCTATCAAATATCTTCATTTAAAGCAGAGACGTTTTTTACAAGCGTCTCTGTTTTTTGTAACTTTCACTTTATCTTTGCTAATCTATGTTTGTACAGTTGGAGGTCACTGTATGTCACGAATCTCTTTCCCTAATTTCAGAAGAATAATTGAGTAATTTGAAGCTACTTGTAAATCCATCATCTCATTACAGTAAAGTCTATACGCTACTTCAATTCGCTTCACAATCCGAAACTTTAACACAACTTTACAATGAGATGAGCCAATCTGAAAGAATTTATATTAGTATTTTTTTAAAAATAGTGAATCACTTATACTAATTAATAAGAGAAAATTAAAAAAGTTACCTATGACCCATAAAATCCTAGATAATCTTTTAGCCGATTTACAAACTATGTAACTAGATAAATGCCACAAATTGTTCATAGATGGCTATGAATTTAAGTACTTAACATTCAATTATTTTTCGATAAATGATAATCTATTATTATGTAAAATTATAGTTGCGTTACTAATAAAGGAGATTTATAAACCTATGAAGAAGAATATATTAATAGGTCTCTTTTTATCATTATTACTAACATTAAATGCTTGTGCACCTGAGGATGATAATGATACAACAGACCATCATAGTAATGGCGTTAATGCACCAAAACACGCTAAAAATTTAACAGAAAGTGATATTTTCACTTCAAATAAAGAGAACCAAAAACTTAGCGAAGATGAAATGAATAAAGCCATTAAAAAATATTTAGATGTTAATAGAGATATTTTAGATAATAAATACGTGATGCAAAGTCAAATTGACCGACAAAGCACAGGACAAACAAGAGTCACTGATAAACAAGCTAAAAAGCTGAGCAAATTATCAAACTTAGCTGTTAAAAATGATTTACATTTCAAAAAATTCGTTAAAAACAATACCTTACCTTCTGGGTATAAGGAAAACACGGAGCGTATTATTAATTATTTCCACGCCTTAAATAGCACAATCGCAGATGTAGATAAGAGCATTGAGCAGCTTAATTATGAACCACAAAATACAATTAACGTTGTCGATGTGCCTACACATTATGCAGGTGATGTAAATGGTAAACAACAAGATAAAATTCAAAAATTCCTAGACGATAAAAATATTAAATCTGACGTTTTAGATAAATAAAATGTTGTGACTGACATACTTTTCTAGGCACATAAAAATCCAAACCGTTAAAATATGCGGTTTGGATTTTTGCGTGTTAATTAATTGTTATTATACATTTTATACTTCTAAAAAGTATGGTTTACAATTTTCGACATTGTAATCTAATGCTTCTTCTTCACCAATTACATTGAAATATGCAAATATACAACGAATAACTACTTGATGTGCTACGATTACAATTGTTTCATCGTCACTCATATTCATTTGTCCAAAGAATTGATGAACTCTATTATATACATCTCTATAACTTTCACCCATAGGCGCTTTTTGAGTGAAACTATGACGAAAATCTTTATATTCAGGATCGTTAAAGTAACGATGATATTGTGCATCTTGCATTAACTTATCTTTATACTCATCTTCAAATACTCCTAAAGAACGTTCTCGAAGCAATGAAGTGATAGTAGAAGGTATGTCATAAGGAAAGATATAACGATAGGTTTCCTGTGTTCGAGTTAAATCAGATATATAAACATGATCAATATGTTTGTCTTTAAAGTAGCTTTCCAAATTTTTTGCTCCTTCAATACCTTTCTTGGTTAATGGCACATCTAATTGGCCACAGAAATAAGCTCGATTATGTTTATTATCATAATTTGATTGTGATTCTCCATGTCTCACTAAATATAATTTCATATACTACAATCCTTTACTGAAATTTAACTACTCTTGCTTAATAATAAATTAATTGATAATCCTATTAAAATAAAACCTACAGTATAATCAAATATAGCTTTTACTTTAGGCTGACTGAATAATAATTTAATATATTGAAATACAAATACACAGAATAAAAACCAAATTAAGATAATCATAATGACTGCTAAAGATAAAATGGCTACTTGTGATTTCACTTCAATTCCGCCAGTTGACAAAAATTGCGGTAAAACACTCACATAATAAAGTAACGCTTTAGGGTTCAAAATTGTGCTTAGAAAGCCTTGTCGATATGAGGTAAAACAACTCACATCATTGACTTTAATACCACCCGTATTAAAGTTCATCGACTGACGAGCTGAACGAATACTTTGTACGCCTAGATAAATCAGATAACAGGCACCTAGAATTTTTATAATCAAAAATACGTAATATAAACTTGTAAGAATATATATAATTCCCAATACAGCTAACGATGAATAAATGATATGAGCAGAGGTAATACCTAAAGCTGCCATAGAACCATTTAGTTTGCCCGAATGGATTGTGTTTTTCATGACAATCAAAAAGTCTGGACCAGGCACAATGATAATAAGTAGCGTAATAGTAATAAACGTTATTATTCCATCCATATATACACCCTCTTGAATAAAATATTATAAACATTATGCCATAACTTATATAAATATGTAAGTCTACGCGTAGTCTAAATGTTAATAAGCAACACAATCATTTTAAGTTTAATAAATAACTTAAATATAACTTTTTACAAATATTAGTACTAAACGGAATTTTTTTATATTTTAAGCACTTTTTATTGTCATTATGGTAGGTAACATGGTAGTATTAGGGTGTAGTTAAATAATAACTACAAAGTCTTTTATATTCATGAACATAATACTCCTGGGTGACGCCTTAACCCGACGTCACCCTCTTTTTATGCCCAATTTTAGCTACTTTTAAACTATAACCCCCTCAAAAAGATAAGTGAAATGATAATCATTAACATTTAAGTAAAATTACTGTCATCATGCATTTTTACATGCTACATTATAACTAAGTAATCACACTTATTGGAGGGGAATCAATAATGGAATTACTATGTTATAAAATGGTAAACGACGAACTCATGGCAACTGTTAAATCGGATCACGGACATATATTTAGGTATTCATTTAAAATTGAAACGCCTGAGTATGAAATTCTGGAAGTATTAGAAGAAGTTAATAAGCACGTTGATAATGGTAGACATCCCTTAGGATGCGAGATTATAAAGAACTATGATTTTGAAGATATTCAAAACCATCAGGCTTTAATTAATTAAAATTTCATTAAACTAAAAAAGAGAGCTACTATTAAAGTAGCTCTCTTAATATTGCTATTATTTTCTAAGTGCTTTTAAAATTAAAGAAACAACGAAAATAACAATAATTGCACCGATTAGTGCTGGAATGATTGGTACGCCACCCCATACAGGTCCCCAAGTACCTAACAATTTACTACCTACAGCTGAACCGATTAAACCAGCGATGATGTTACCGATGATACCACCTGGGATATCTTTACCCATGATCATACCGGCAACCCAGCCGATTAATCCTCCGACTATTAACATAACAATAAAGCCCATATTCAGAACTCTCCTCACATCTTCTATTTTTATATACTTCTTATATATACCACGCATCAACATGAATAAACATTAGTATATAATTTTATTATATTTTTATTTAAACTTATATCAAATCTCATTATAAAAATTATGGATAATTTATATATTCGTTTTCCACTACTACAAATTCGATTTTCATTCTGAAATTCTGTAAAATTTTAATGCATTTTTATAAAAGATCTTCTCTTGTGTCTCTTCATCAAAATGCTTTTGAATTAACTCAATATCTCGTTCACTAAAAGGACGCTTTGCTCGCGTGGAAGGTAAATCTGTACCAAACATAATGGCATCAGGATTAATGTCAATCAGTTCCTTAATGGCTGCAATAGGCTCAACTTCTATACGTCCAAATCCTGTTGCTTTAACATAAACACCTTGTTTGACTAATGCTTTTAAATCTTCAAAACCCTCTACGGTCAAGCCAAGATGATCGATTGATACTTTAGGTAACGAACTTATAATTTCTTTATAGTCTTTTAATTGTTTGGATTCAATATATATTTCAGAATGCCAGCCAACTAAATCATAGACTCTTTGTGCAAACGTCTTAATAAGCGCTATATCTTCAGACCCACCACGTTTAACATTAAATCGAATACCTCTAACTCCTTCATCATTTAATCGAAGAATTTCATCATCAGATGTAGATGCAGGTAGCTGCGTTATCACAACAAATTGACCCTGAAGTTGATTTAAAGCTGATATTAAATAATCTTGGTCAAATCCTTGAAATGACCCTGATACAATTGCGCCACCAACAACATTTAATTGCTGAGTATGATTTAAATAGTCATTAACCTTAAATGATGGAGGCATATAGCCGTTATTTTCCTTCACCGGAAAATCATAATCAATGATATGAAAATGCGAATCAAATAGTTTCATTATAAATTTCCCCTACATTTATATTTCTTGAAATAAAGATAACATAATTAATATTTATCAGCTAAAAGACTTGATAATTATTGTGAACAAGACTAGTATAGTTAAATAACTTAGGTTGTATATAAAAGACTCAAATTATTTACTTATACTTAATGAATTGGAAAGTAAGTAAAAACAATTTAAATTCAAACTTTTTTAGGAGGTTATGTTTCATGAGTTCACATACACTTTTTAATTTAAGAACTAAACGAAATCTTGAAATTAACGAATTAACAGAATTAATTAATAAAAAATATGGTACACATTATGAACCCCATCAATTATGGGAATGGGAAAATCATCAACATGAACCTAAGTTTAAAGATGCAATGATTCTCGCAGACTTCTTTGACACACCTTATCAAATGTTAGTCGAAAGTAAATACAAAGAATATCAACAGCAAATTGACGATATCGATATTCGTTTATAATTTCTATTAAATGCCTGTCATACTATATATTTAGTGTATGACAGGCTTTTTTATCATAATTTTCTTTTTAAATAAAATTAATTGCGATATAATGACTTGAATTTAAATTAATGTCACAAAATAAATTTTATAGCTATTGTATGTAAATTTTAATTTATGTATGATTGTAATTAGTGTTAACCAACTACAAGGAGGATATTTTAATGGCATTTAATGAAGAGCCACCAAATAATACCAATTCATCCCAAGAACAATCACAAGAAAACAATATACATAATCAAGATAAAAATGAAAATGTGAGTAATAATGAAAGTACTCAAAACGATGATTCCAATAGTTCTAATAAAGGGAAATATTGGCTTATTGGATGCGGCGCCGGTTGTGGCTGTCTAGTTATTTTAATTATATTAGTACTAGCAGCTTGTGTGATTTTTATGAAAGTCTCAGACTCAATTTCATCAAGTGATAGTGAAAATGCAACACATGAATCCAAACAAGAAGGTAAAGGTAACTCTCGTAAAGCTGGCGGGAATGATAAAGAAGAAGCTTTGCAACGTGCTGAAACTTATGCTAAATCGATGTACATGTCTAAAAAAGGTATCTATAACCAATTGACTTCTAGTAGTGGTGATAAATTTAATTCTAGTACAGCTAAATATGCCGTTAATCATTTAAAAGATGTAGATTATAAGGAAAATGCGTTAAAAACTGCAGAAGAAAGTAGTGATAACTTACATTTTCGAAAAAAGAACTAACTGATTATCTTAAAAATGATGAAAATTCAGGTCAATTTACTAGTGAACAAGTAGATTATGCAATGAAGCATGCAAAAATTGACTATAAAGAAAATGCGTTAGAAACAGCAAAACATATCAGTGACCAATCTTATTCTTCAAAATCGCAACTTGAAGACGAACTTACGTCTAAAGATGGGCGTCAATTTACGAAAGATGAAGCAGATTACGCAATGAAACATTTGAAGACGGATTTTAAAAAGAATGCATTAAAAAATGCCCAACGATATATGCAAGACTCTATCGAATCAAAAAGTGAACTTTATAATAAGTTAGTAGAATACGACGATTTCACAGAAGATGAAGCAAAATATGCTGCCGATAATGTAAAAGTAGACTACAAAGAGAATGCACTAGAAAGAGCCAAATCTTTATCTAAGAATGGCGATACTTCTAAATCAGATATTAAGGATATGTTGTCTTCTAAAGATGGTTTCAAATTCACTGAAGAAGAAGCACAGTATGCCGTTGATCATTTAAAATAATGATTTAATGACAATAAAATATTAGTATTTATAATATTAAATCCCCTTCAAGCTAAATTATCAATTTAGTATTGGTGGGGATTTTTGTGTAGTACTACTAAGTGCTTTATGTAAAATTATTATTATATCCCTTTTCTATCCTTTTCCTAAAATTCAAAGCACAAAAAAAATAACCCCATAAGCCTTAAGCCTACGGGGTTTAACTAATACCTATATATTAGTTTTCGTCTTTAACATATGGTAATAAAGCCATATGACGAGCACGTTTGATAGCTGTAGTCAACATACGTTGATATTTAGCTGAAGTACCAGTTACACGACGTGGTAAAATTTTACCGCGTTCTGAGATAAAACGTTTTAATAATTCAGTGTCTTTATAGTCAATGTGTGTAATACCATTTGCTGTGAAATAGCATACTTTTTTTACGACGACGTCCGCCTCTTCTTGGTCCACCTGCCATGGTTAATTACCTCCTTTGGAATATTTTTTTATACGTTCATTTTGTTATTAGAATGGTAAGTCATCATCACTAATATCAATCGGTCCGTTTGCGTTTGCAAATGGATTATCAGATTGTTTATTATTTGATGAATTATTATTATTGTAAGACGTATTTTGTCCTGATTGTTGACCACCAAATCCTTGACCGTAGTCTTGGAAATCATTGTTATTACTTTGATTACGTTGGCCACCTTGAGCATTTTTAGGTTCAAGGAATTGAACACTATCTGCTACAACTTCAGTAACAAAGATACGACGACCTTCTTGATTTTCATAACTGCGTGATTGTATGCGACCATCAACGCCAGCTAGACTACCTTTGAATAAATAATTATTCACATTCTCTGCTTGTCTTCTAAATACAACAACATTGATGAAGTCAGCTTCGCGTTCCCCTTGAGCATTCGTGAAAGTACGATTAACTGCTAGAGTAAATGTCGCTACACTTACGCCTGAGGGAGTGGTTCTGTATTCTGGATCTTTAGTTAAACGACCTACTAATACAACTCTGTTTATCATTAAAACGCCCCCATTAATTTATTACTTATCTTGGTCTTCACGGATAACGATATAACGGATGATATCGTCACTGATTTTAGCTAAACGTTGGAATTCGTCTGTAGCTCTGTTGTTATCAGTTTTAATGCGTACGATATTATAGAAACCTTCTTTGAAATCTTCAATTTCATAAGCAAGACGGCGTTTACCCCAGTCTTTTTCTTCTAAAACTTCTGATCCTTCTGAAGCTAAGATACCGTTGAAGCGTTCAACAACTGCTTTTTTAGCATCTTCTTCAATGTTTGGACGTACGACATACATAATTTCATATGTTCTCATTTTATACTTGCACCTCCTTGTGGTCTATGCGGCCTATCGAATATTAACGATAAGCAAGGAATAATTTTCATTACTCACAATCAAGAATTATAGCACAGAGTATTACTTTTTACAATATATTTTATTCAGCATCTGTCCCGCTAATTTACATTGTTCATAACCTTATTTTTCTACATATGTATCGTGTCAATTATAAAGTTGCGAATCATTAGTTTTTGTACTAACATCACAACTGTATTTTGCATATTAATATTATTTTAAAAAAAATAAAATATCTAAAGGAGCGCTCCAATGTTCAAGAAAACAACATCATCTATTGCATGTTTAACTATTATGGCAACTTCTATAGGTGCGATAAATGCAAACGCTTCTGAACAAACTGAAGGTAGCCAAAAAGGAACGATGGGGTATGGATATCAAAAATATCTAAAAAATCATCCCAATGAACAAAACAACGCTACTAGTAACCGTTCAACCTTTTTCAACAAAATCTAAAGCAATCACAACACAAAATGGTGATCGTGTGTTAGATATTTCAGAATGGCAAGGAAACTTAACGGATGCACAAGTTAAACAACTAAAGCATGATTATGATTTCATCATTATCAGAGGTCAATATGGTTCAGAATATGTTGATCAATGTTTGGAGAATAATTCAACTTTATTAGATAAAAATAATATGAAATTCGGCGTCTATTCATATAGCCTGTATAAAAATGCTGATGATGCTCGAAATGAAGCTCAAACGCTTTATAGTCGTGCACCTAAAGCTTCATTCTATGTAAATGATTTTGAACAAAATTCAATCACTTCTGGTGATGCTGACACTGCTACAAAAGCTTGGGCTGATGAAATGAAACAACTTGCAGGGAATAAAAGTATTATTTTATTCTTATGAGAACTTTATGACCAACAACGTTCCGAATGCTGTAAGTTCCTATGATGGTTATTGGTTAGCAGCTTATCAAACGCAAGAACCTAATAGAGAGAAAGTTTTATGGCAATACACAGATAGTTACTATGCCCCTGAGCTAAACCAAAACGTTGATGCGAATTACTTAGATGCGAATGTTACTGCTGATTGGTTTACTAGTTAAAAAATTTATACATAGCACTTTATTTTTACGAACACTTGTTCTATAATATAGTCGAGGTGTAAAACATGCAATTAGATTTAGATTGGAATAAAGATTTTCAAGAATTTCAAGAAGTCTTAAATTGCGGTATCAATCCAGAATGGTTATATTGTGCGAAAGCCAATATGATTCTAGAACCTGCTTACACTGGAGAAGGTAAACAGTTTTTTAGCACCAAAGATATTATTGAAGCAAGTAAAGTTATACCGTTCTTTTAAGATATAATGAAATAAACAATATAAAAAGCAATGTAAGTCTCCTGTCACTCAAGCCAAGCGAAACTTACATTGCTTTTTATTTTTTATCAAATATTTAATTTTTACTATGCATATCGCTATAAATAATTAGATGTGATTATTAAACGTTAAATCTAAAGTGTACGATATCGCCATCTTGCATAATGTATTCTTTACCTTCTAAACGTTGTTTACCCGCTTCTTTAGCACCTTGTTCGCCACCATGCTCAACATAGTCATCATAACTTGTCACTTCGGCACGGATAAATCCACGTTCAAAGTCAGTGTGAATAATACCTGCACATTGTGGTGCTGTCATACCTTGTCTGAATGTCCAAGCACGCACTTCTTGTACACCTGCAGTAAAGTATGTTGATAAACCCAATAAATCATATGTTGTTCTGATAAGTACGTCTAGTCCTGGTTCCTCAATGCCTAAATCTTCTAAGAACATTTCTCTATCTTCGTCATCTAATGTAGCGATTTCTTCTTCGATTTTTGCACTAATAACAATAACTTCAGAATCTTCTTTCGTTGCATATTCTCGAATTGCTTTTACTTTATCGTTATCTTCATCACCAATCTCGTCTTCTCCAACATTGGCAATATATAACATTTTCTTAGACGTTAGTAATTGTGCTTGGTTAACGTATCTTTGATCTTCTTCATTGAAGTCTAAGCTACGTACAGGATCACCATTTTCAAGTGCTTCTTTGATTCTAGACAGAATTCTCATTTCCATTTCAGCAGTTTTATCTTTTTGACGCGCCATTTTTTCAATTCGAGGCAAACGTTTCTCAACAGATTCTAAGTCTGCTAATACTAATTCCATATTAATAACTTCAATATCATCTAAAGGATTTACGCGTCCTGATACGTGCGTTACATTTTCATCATCAAATGCACGTACAACTTGGCAAATTGCATCTACTTCACGAATATGTGAAAGGAATTTGTTTCCTAATCCTTCACCTTTAGAAGCACCTTTTACAATACCTGCAATATCAGTAAACTCAAAAGTTGTAGGAATAGTTTTTTAGGTTCAACCATTTCTGTTAATTTATTTAAACGTGAATCTGGCACCTCTACGATACCTACGTTTGGATCAATTGTTGCGAATGGATAGTTAGCGGCTAACGCTCCCGCTTTAGTTATTGCATTAAATAATGTAGATTTACCTACGTTCGGTAATCCTACGATTCCTGCTGTTAAAGCCATTAATCATTCTCCTAACCTTCAGTATCTTGATTTGATACTAATATTTTCTTTAATTTTTTATTGAACGTTTGACGTGGAATCATAATACTTCGTTGGCAATTCTCACATTTGATGCGAATATCAGCACCCATACGAATAATTTTAAATCGATTAGTTCCACATGCATGTTGCTTTTTCATCTCTACTATATCATTTATTCCATAATTTGACGTCATGAAATTACCCTCAATAATAATTAAGATTTTCCTTGTTGATTATTATTTTTAATATAAATTGGTTGTGGTAATTTAATACCTTCTTGAACAAATACTCTTTGAATTTCTTTACGTAATATTCTTGAGCCGGATGCACCTTCACCTGGAATGGTTTCAGCAGATATTCTAAACGTTACTTTAGTTTCATCCAATGAATCAATACCTTCTACGACTGGATCAGTGATAAATAAGTAATATTTACTGCGCATTGCAGTAAATAGTTTATTTAGACGCTTTTCTACCTTGTCTAAGTTTTCTTCTACAGATACCGGAATTTCTACTATAGAGAAACCATTGGTAATAGAGAAATTAGTAATTTCTCCCATACTACCATTTGGTAAAATCGTTAATTCACCAGTGATTGTGTTAATTCGCGTTGATCTTAAGCCAATAGATTTTACTGTTCCTTCTGCTACTGTTGTACCACCGCTATTGATTTTAACATAGTCCCCAACATCAAATTGATTTTCAAATATAATAAAGAAACCAGTTATGATATCTTTAACAATCGTTTGAGCACCGAAACCAACCGCTAAACCGACGACACCGGCACTAGCGATGATACCTTCAACACTAATTCCAAATTTACTTAAGATAGTAGTAATCACAATGAACCAAACAATGTAGCTCACTACGTTTTGCACAAGAGAAATAAGCGTTCGAGAACGTTTCTTATTGCCTTTGCTACTGCGATTTTGAATTTTAAATGCTTGTTCAATTACTTTGTTTGGTTCTGTTGCAAAGTAAAAAAATATAGCTAACCACTAATTTATCATGTCAGTGTTCGCTTAACTTGCTAGCATGATGCTAATTTCGTGGTATGGCGAAAATCCGTAGATCTGAAGAGACCTGCGGTTCTTTTTATATAGAGCGTAAATACATTCAATACCTTTTAAAGTATTCTTTGCTGTATTGATACTTTGATACCTTGTCTTTCTTACTTTAATATGACGGTGATCTTGCTCAATGAGGTTATTCAGATATTTCGATGTACAATGACAGTCAGGTTTAAGTTTAAAAGCTTTAATTACTTTAGCCATTGCTACCTTCGTTGAAGGTGCCTGATCTGTAATTACCTTTTGAGGTTTACCAAATTGTTTAATGAGACGTTTGATAAACGCATATGCTGAATGATTATCTCGTTGCTTACGCAACCAAATATCTAATGTATGTCCCTCTGCATCAATGGCACGATATAAATAGCTCCATTTTCCTTTTATTTTGATGTACGTCTCATCAATACGCCATTTGTAATAAGCTTTTTTATGCTTTTTCTTCCAAATTTGATACAAAATTGGGGCATATTCTTGAACCCAACGGTAGACCGTTGAATGATGAACGTTTACACCACGTTCCCTTAATATTTCAGATATATCACGATAACTCAATGCATATCTTAGATAGTAGCCAACGGCTACAGTGATAACATCCTTGTTAAATTGTTTATATCTGAAATAGTTCATACAGAAGACTCCTTTTGTTAAAAATTATACTATAAATTCAACTTTGCAACAGAACCTAAATTGGGCAGATGATAGATTTAGATATTATGTGATGAAGCAAGGTTCCAAACCTTATAAACTTGACGGTTTAGCTTACTCTAAAAACTATGCTAAAAGTTGGTTGAAACATTTACTGTCTTACATTATAGGTACTGGGATTTTACATTTAATTGTTTATTTAATTAATGATAAAAGTCGTACAGAAGCTATGGATGGTGTTATTCATATTTGGACAATTGTTATTATTATAGACTTAATTATTTGTATTTCATATTTTGTGTGGCCTCCAAAAAGAAATTAAATTATGGATATAAATGGTTTAGATAAAATAAGTACAGAAGTTGTAGAAACAGCTAGAGATAGTTTAGTTATAGGTATTCGATAATAGAAAAAGCAACGCATTTTAATATAGTGCGTTGCTTTTCTCATTTATTAGGTAAAATCATTCTCATATATCGAATAAAGTGACAGATTGCGATAATTTCAACAACTTATTTTGTATGATTAGGGTGTACCCTTAATAGTATAATCTTTTTGACAATATATACACTTTTTATAATTTAAATAGTATCAATATCACACAATACTATATATTTACAATTGTTTGTTTGATAATATTGATATATAAGTCACAAAACCAAAAGGGGGAATACTATGGAATTATTAACTTTGAACGAAATTAGTAAAAATATCAAAAGTAAAAAAATTCTAAAAGATGTATCTTTCACACTAAACAGTGGCGATATTATTGGATTAGTAGGTGGAAATGGTGCAGGAAAGACAACATTAATGAAGGTTATTTTAGGTCTATCCAGCTATCAATCTGGAACTCTAAAATCACATACTTTAAATAAAAGTAATGATATAGGTGCTTTAATTGAAAATCCTGGATTATATCCATTTCTTACTGGTTTTGAAAATATGAAGCTTATTAATGAAGATAAAGACACAAGTAATATTCAGCAAATTGTTGATAAGTTAGAAATGAATGATTTTATACATAGTAAAGCAAAAACTTATTCATTAGGAATGAAACAAAAGCTAGGTATCGCTCTGGCACTTTTAAATCATCCTAAATTAGTTATTTTAGATGAACCAATGAACGGCTTAGATCCAAAAGCCGTAAAAAATGTGAGAGAGACGATTATAGACTTTAAAAATCAAGGTGTAACTTTTTTAATATCTAGTCATATTTTAAGTGAACTTGTAAAAGTTACAGACTCAATTTTAATTATTGATAAAGGTAAAATTATTAAAGAGACTACTATGGAAGAATTGAACCAATCAAATGAAAGTGATTTAGAAAATATATTACTTAATATTATTGATCAAAAGGGGGAACAATCATAATGGGCACTTTAATTAATCAAGAACTTTATAAGATATTTAAAAAGAAATCATCCATTATTATCCCAATTATAATATTTATTCTAATGATTGCTATGGCAGTTTTAAGTAATAATTATGAAGATATACTTAAGCCAGAATCACAGTTCAAACAAGGGTATACAGGATTTTCTTGGATCTTCTTCTTAATGATTATTCAAGCAGCAACCATAATCACTATGGAATTTCACTATGGTACAATTAAGAACTTACTTTATAGAAACTACTCAAGAATGAGTATTATTTTAAGTAAATTTAGCGCTTTATTTATTTATTCATTAGTATTATTTATTGTTACTACTTTGATAAGCTTAGGTTTAAAATTAGTGCTATTTTCTGATATGGATATTTTAAAACAATCTGGTGACAATTTATCACTGTTACAAGAGCACTTGTTAACTGCTTTAGCTACTTATATTGGTATGTGGTTAATATTGAGTTTAACATTATTAATTTCTTGCCTTTTAAAATCACCAGGTGTTTCGATTGCTGTAGGAATTGTCTTCTACTTTGCTTCTTCTGTTATTTCAGGCATACTCTTTGCGGCAATTGCTCAATGGGAATGGTTAAAATGGAATCCTATCAACATGTTAAATTTAAGTACACAAGTATTAGATAACGAAGTATTCAAAAAAATGACTAAACTAGAGTTACATGAACTATATATTGGGAACATTGTTTATATTATTATCTTTTTAGCATTAGTTATTTTCGCTTTTAAAAAGAAAATGTATAATTTTAGATATGCAATTTTGCATTCCTATCCACTATGGTGTTATAATGTAATTAACAAATATGATGCTAAGCATGATAAACACCGAGCCCGATAACTATTCACAGTAGTTATCGGGCTCTTTTTGGGTGTATTGACTATGTCGTCGTTTAATTATCTATCACGCTTATTTAGCCAATAAGAAAATAGCGTGAGTATAACCCCTACTATTATAGGAGCTATTAAAGATACAAATATGATGCTGAACATGATGTCACCTCCTTCCATGCTAATTACAGCACAGAAGTAAAACGACGACTTTTATATTATATCATTTGTAAATACATAAGGGTTCCGAGGCTCAACGTCAATAAAGCAATTGGAATAAAGCAACTAATTTTGGTAATTTGATAAAAAAAGGAGGGGTATATTGAGTAAGTTTTTAAAATATTTAATTTCAGCTATTCTTTTCACAATTGGCACATTTATTTTAATTGGGTAATCGGAAAATAGTGTGGAATTTTTTATCTGAACCCCTCTTTTTACTAATCCCCCCGTTAACTTAACAAGGATTTACTTTTTAACGAATAAAAGCTAAGTCATCATTGGCAAGGGCGTCATTTAACCATTGAGGATGCATTTTCAATAAGTCTCTTGGTAAACTTTGTTGTTCAAAAAATTGAATTTCTTGTGACTCAGAAGAATTACATCGTAGTTCACCCCCAGTAATTTCAGCAAGAAAACAAGTTGTTATAAAATGCACTACTCTTCCATTTGGATAAGTAAAAACCTGAGAATCAGGCTCAGAGTACACACCTATAAGCTTTTTAATTCTAATATCTAAATTGGTTTCCTCTTTTATTTCTCTAATAGCTGCTTCAGAAACTGTTTCCCCTATTTCTATATGTCCTGAAGGAATACCCCAAAGTCCTACATCGGACCTTTTTTGCAACAAAACTTGGTTCTCCTCATTCAAAATAATAACTGCAACACCAGCTTTCAAATCATCGATCCTTTTCATACGATAAATACCTCCTAAATAATAAAAAAAGAGCCGAAGAGAAAGATTTCAACGCATAACAACTACGCTGAACCTTCCCCCTCGGACCTTTTATGTCAATAGGTGCCTTTTACATATTGTAAAAGATGTAGCCCTCGGTCACTGACCTACCTAGATAGCGGAACCCTAGCTACAGTTTTCTAGTTCATTTTTATGCTACCACAATTACTTAGAAAATAAAAGATACTCTTCAACTAGCCTGACCTTAGTTTAGCAAAAATCTACCAGCTATAATGTTTTTCCACACGATAATCCGAATACCCTTTTAATTTTTGTTTTTGATTACTTGAAGCTAACT
>CAVMBE010000135.1:0-51162 GCA_963674455.1 Lecanosticta acicola
AGTATTAGTAGCCTAGGTTTCTACTAGACCTATACCTAGTTTACCTAGTCGCTAAGAATTACCTAACCTGACCCTATACTACCCAGGTATACCTATACTATTAGTAACGTCTAATTCTAAGTCAAAAGCTGTAATTAAATCTTAAGATGCAGAATCTAAGAATTCCCGAGGAGCCATTGTATCGAGTCTTGACCTCCGTGTGATAAATCCTGATTCCTGTGACTGCAGATGCGTGGATCGATGAGGGAGAGCAAACGGCGAGAGCTTGAGCGTGGTCGTCCTGGGTTTGGCCACGGTGCCTTCACCAGCTCGATCTATCGACTGGAGAGGAGCTCCCTTCTGTCCCACAAGGTCAGATGTGGCATCGCACACTTTGTCGGCATTTTTCGTCCTTCAACCAGCGCTCCTTCAGTGCTCGTACGCTGGGTGGTCAGATTCGCGTTAGTCTGGGTAAATTCGTTTGGGTGCCGTCTCGATCGTCACTAGCTTCAAAGGACGATTGTTGCGAACGATTGTGGCATATGTCGGACCAATAGCTGTTTTCAAGGGGATCGCTTTCCTTGTGCTACTGTCCCTGCTACAGTACGTATTCCAGATCCTGGGTCTGCGGCCAAGTGCCGTGAGCGACAAGCGGAGTACCATGGATCAAGTCGGGTACGGTTAGCTGAAGGCACAATATGCTTTCTACGCTTCCTTCCATCGATCCACTGCGATGCCGTGTGTACTTTGATCACCTCGTTTCCATTTGCAAAGTCCAAGGCCATGGAATTCAACAGCACCTCAATCGAGCCTTTGCCAGTGTATGCATCTGTGACATACCAGCGGAGCTATTAAGCCCTGCGATGCCGAAATGCTGATTTCGGTATGGCTAGTGCAGTGATTGAAGGACATCAGCTCGGTCACTCTGTCGAGAAGTTACAGAGACTTTCCTTAAGCCGTGTAGACATCCCGCCCAGCGTGCACATGATGTATTAGAGTGTTTAGGAAAAGAAGCCGCAGCGAACTCCGTAGCGGAGGTACTAGAGATCCTCTTCACAACCCATTTCCTTGCCCGTTGCTTTCCTCCCATGGATTAGGATGGATACCGATCCAGGTTTGCTAGCACCCTTGAATCTTTCAGCGATACGTGTAGCAACGTGTTTGTCGTGGTGGCGGCTGTTATATATGGAGCCGAGCTTGCTGTTACCTGAACATAAGTTTCGTTCTTGATCTCCAACTTTGAGCCATGCCGAGACGTTAGAGTCGTTGACTAATGCAGTGATGATTACTTGGCGCTGTGGTCGGATACCGACTACTCACTGGCCCCAAGGATGCTGCCACGTTCAGGAATCGGTTCATCAGACCCCCAACAACGGGCATTCAACTTTCCCGCGCGTCTCGAGCTTTGATGCCACCTCGAGTCAGCCGAGGTAATGGTAGCATTTCCGACTGGTCCACGCTGACGTCGCTGTGACCTGCCGCCGCGTATATACACACTGAGATTGGTACTGTTACATTCGAACGATTCAGTCGAAGCTGTAGTGAAGCTGTAGTGCAACATTGTAGATCTCTCGGTACACAGTCTTTGGAAAGAGATCTGCGAAGACACAGACGGGATAGCTGTGGTTGAGAGGCGCTTGCGGGTACTGCGGACGTTAGGAGTGTGCGGGAGGTCCGGGGAGGATCGCATGAAGTGTCGAGCTCGGATAACACACTCGCCGAAAATCATTTTTCGGTCTGTGAGACTTGTCGCTTCAGTAATGCCACGAGAATCAAAGTCTCGTCACTGCATCGATCGTACAGCGTTCCGGAGTTGCTTGAATCTTTGGGCACAGATTGGACGAAGCCATACGAGTGTCAATCTGTTGGATCGGGCTTTGGCCATCGTGTCTTGTCCGTTGACGGTCGCTCACAAAACGCCATACAGCCCATTGATACCAAATCATGTTTGCCCGGCCCTTTCCGCTTATTCAAAGTCTTGATGACCTGGTCATGGAAGTTGGAGTACGCATTATCCGTGTGCTCGGCCGTGACGTGCTAATATTTCTGCAAATGCTGGACGAGTCTTTCCTTGTTCTTTTCGGTTCCTTCTTGACCTTATGGGGTCATTGTCTTCTTTGCAGTTGAAGTTGAAGGTTCGATGCTAATGCCTCGTGATCCTGTTCTTCCAGTTGGTCTACACCACGTTCTTGGATCTCTGCGGTCGACGGTAGATTGCAAGTCAATACCGAGCCAATGCTCGGGCTGCCAGGACGTGTGGGTAAAGGCAAAGACGTCGGGAGGGCTCAAATCGGTAAGCGATACCTAAGTCAATGGCGTTCTTCCACAAAGGCTTTGAGCCAGACAATCGGTGTGGTGTGAGAAGTGAGACGCCTGACCTGTTAGAAAACGATCTTTGACTTCGCATGCCTTGCTTTTGCGACCAACGTGCAGCGAGATGACCCCTTCTTTGCGCAGGTCACACCGTTACAGGTGCTTCACGCATGGTTTCCTCCGCACAAGGTCTTTCCCTCTTTCCCCGACTACTGAAAAGATTATTATAGCTCGTGGATCCATCGTAGGCATGCCAGATGTTGTAGGGTGCTGTCCTTGATACAATTATACCTTCGAAACCTCCTGCTTGGTTTGTGAGATTTGGATCGCTGTTCGAGTGACCTTTCTACTCAAGGAGATAAGGAATCCATGCCAGTACTCGTGACTCTAATTTTGTCCTGCATCTTGTCTCTCTCGTCTGCGAAGTTGTCGGAACACCAGTGCGTCAGATGCTTGAAGCATCGCTTGAACATTGAGAAGTTCGCAAAAAGCCTTGCGTTACAAAAGAATATCTCCTTGTCCAGGGTCTCGAGAGTATCAACCACGTTTGGAAGATCTAGGTTAGCCGGCTTTCGAACTCGAGTGACTTGCTCGGCGAGCTACCGAACCCCCTAATAAGAGAAGAATATTGCTTGCGTAGCTGGTCTATCCATTCGGCAGCTCGGCGAGAGCTGCGCCACCCGCGCCGAACCCATCGATGATGGCCACCCGACTATTGCGTAAGGTGATTGACATGGCCTTGAGCAGGCTCCGGGCGGACCGTGCCTCGATGTCTTGCATCTTCGAAAGTCTGTACACACCACCTTCAGTGATGTGGGTAGCTCCAGTTGGGTGAGAGTTGCAAGATGCAAGATGGAGCATTGAAGTGATGGACAGCCCCCACAATGTTGCCGTAGGCTGCGTGGTTGGTGATCTGCTCGCACTCAATCTGTCCTTCTCCAACATAGAGGTGCTCGACGGCGGCGATCGCATCGCAGAGTGCAGAGTCGGTCAACAGTCGGATGTAAGTGAATGAGGTCTTCTCCGAGGCTTAGCATGATAAACTGTCGCTCAGTGGAAGGGTTTGCACGAGCTCCAGCTTTCTCTCTCCGGGGATCTCCTCCGAGGGACTTGGCCAGAATGCAGGGCCGGTGTTCGGTCAGCTTCCGTGGCGACCTCTTATGCGGCCCTGATTGCGTCGAGCTCTTCCGATGTCGGCAGACTTGGTCATTTGTTCGAAGACGAAGATGAAGCCAAGGGAGAGGGTAAGTATCTCATCGCAGAAGGGGAATCAGAAGACCGGTACATCGCGCATAAGATCTTTTGCTTTGAAACTCGCTCGTGGAGTCGTAGACTCCATTGCGAGGCGACCTTCGCAGGATTCCTGAGTGCAGTTTTGAGAAGGTCTGACAAGCTCTGTAATTCGATATCCTTTTGCGCATTTTACGTCCCAATCCTGACTCCAAGATCCAGAGTGGCCCAAGACCTTCGAAGCAGATCTTAGATGGCTCCTCGGTGATTTTTAGCAGTACGGCAATGCCAAGCTTAAGCCTATGCGAGCGAGTGTGGGCGATGACGAGGAGGATGACCACAATGTCGACGAAGCTGACTTTGTTGTTGGCGGCAGGCCGTAGGCGCCAGGCGACATTCGAGATCGAGCTGTTTGAGTGGGCAGCTGAGCAGTCAATCAGCAATCTCTCCATGGTACGAAAAAAGAATGAGAGAACGCGGAGCCGATATGTGCTGGATGTTCTCCTACGGTTCCAATAGCGAGGCAAGATACGAATGCAACAGAGACCGGAGTGGGCTGCTGAGCAGTATTTTGGCCAGCGATAAGCTCTCCGTGAATCTCGACGGTTCGTCCAACCTCGATCATTGATCTTCGGCCCGTGTCAACGCATCGTGCTGGCGAGCATCGTTGAGCAAGACTCCGACAAATGTTAAATCTCCGAGTGCTTTATGACTGCGTGCTCGAAAGAGTCTCTCGAGTGATGAGTATATTCAGCGAGCAAGAAGTGCCAGGGTTCATCCTGATGCAGGACGCAGATAACTTGACTTGAGATGACGAAGTCACCTGAGCCGTCTTGTGCTTTAGCAAAGCCCGAGGTCTTGTTCAAGTGTTCGATGGCAGAAAGCAAGGCGCCATTGATTGAGAAAGCTGTCCATCCCGGCTGCCAGGAGGTCAAAAGGGAGCAGCATCAGCAGTCGTTTTAGCTGTGCGTTCAAGGATTTCGCGAAGAGATTACACCATTCTGCGACCCTGTAAAGGCCGTAAGGGTGATGGCACCCCTGGCTGACTCCTCCCTTGTAAGGTCTCGTTCCATCTAGGTTTACGCGATCAGTAATGGCTCGCTGACTCGTACGTGCTCTCACCGATATCGTATAGCCCGCGAGATAATTGAAATCGAAACCCGTGTCCCAAATCCTTAAGGAAACACTAGCGCGGCCGTGTCTTTGTTCGTACAATCGTGGGAAGGCCTAAAAGCCTTACTCCTGCGAATCTCACTCCACTGCTCGTCTGCGTATCACATCACAGTATCTTGGATTCAATACCGGATCTGTGATCTTCTTCAAGGGGAACATCACTCATTCCAGCCCTCGTCAAGATTCGAAGGCTGAAGCCCTCCTTTTTGCCCATTCCCGACCAAACTTCAAGGTATCCGTATCTTTCTTCATGTGCGTTTGCCCCCCTACTTGTGCTGTCTCGTTTCCATCCCCAGTCTTTCTCCACGAGGGCCTCGAAATGGGTATCGATTCGACTTGCAGTGTCTCGGATCCGGGATTTGCAATGGGCTGAAGTCGCTGGACGAAGAGGAGGCTCAAGAGGGTAGCCATGAGCTGCGTGGCTTTTCAGTCTCCGAGAAGGTCGTTTGCAATCGGCGGTATGTTGTACGCCATATCGTGCGGCGGGAATGTCCTCTTGCTTCAAAGTAGATGCCAGAGGGTAAAACAAGAGACAGGCAAGTCACAAGTGCAGTCTTTGAGCTTTCAATATCGTTGAGGGCCAGGCAGTGTGGTACGGCAATAAGAGCAGAGAGGGGAACCACGGAGAGCAGCCGCAAGCGGGGTCAGGTCTGGGTGTCATGTACCGATCCATTTCACAAGACAGCACCTTACTGAGGAGGTGAAGTCGGTGGACTGAAACATCACGTGACTCTTGGCAACTACTCACAGAATTTTCGTCTGGTCCGCAATACTCTATCCAGTGATGCCATCACACAGACGGGTACTGTCGTATGCTGCTCACCAAACATTGCACGATCAAGTGCTGAAAGACTTGGTAGCTCGGTCAGGGAAAGGAGGCAAATCAGCAACTGCGAATGCATTGGCCGGGTGTGAGAATTTCAAAACGAGAAGACGGATGCGCGCAGATGATTTGATAAAGCTTGCATTTTCTCTCGAGCATTCATGCCATGCTATCATTACATCTTGTCCCATCAACTCATCACACCGTGGTGTGGTACATACTATACATACATCTCATACCGAATGCACTGCATCTCGCCAGGTTCGGGAAGTCTCCCCCTGGACGTCGTCCGTCGCGCAATATCAAGAGGCAGTCTGCTCATGTTGCATTAGATATGCGTCCCATACCAAATTCATTGCATCTCGTCCGTGCCAGCAGGTCTCATCTTCGTCAACCATTCCCACGGGCAGCGGGCCACCAGCGATCTCCACCGGAGGACGGCCTCATATCTTCAGCTCTCTCAGGTTCACCAAGAGCTTCTGCATGATGGAAACCAACGCATCTCGGTCCCGCTTCGCATCGCGCTTGGCCTTGTCGCCCAAGTCGAGGGCCTGGATACGCTTGAAATTGATCGCCTGCGCGAGCTTTCTCCAGACATCCGCTGGTGCTTGTTGCTGTCCGATAGCAGCTCTCTTGTCCTCCAGCATCTCTTTGTTCCTCTGACGGATCGCCTTGGGTATGGACTCATTTATGAGGCTTGCCTCCAGCCACTTGATCTCCTCGTTGTCCACAGTGGCCGAGGTCTTAGCCTCGCATTGTTCAACAGCAGAAGTGAGGCCCTCGTGGAGACGATAGAGCTTGCCTGGAATGGCTTGATGGCGCTTCGCGATGTCGAAGTCGCCGGCAATCTCGGCAAGCAGTCCCTCACTGGTCGACTGGAAGGCGCTGTACTTGTTGGATCGGCCAGCCAGAATCTCGCTCTTCTCATCCTTCGATACGGACTGCGACTGGGCGACCGCACTAGATGGCGACTCGGGGCTCGCCTCTCGCTGAAGCTCATAGCAGCGGAGCAGTGCATCGGACCAGAGCGAAGTGTCGATGGAGGTAGGGTAGTCTTGTTCAAGAAGAGTGAAGAGCGCGCAGGCAGAAGCACCGACAGCAGTGTTCATGTTGAAGAGACGTTGAGAGGCAGTGTCGGCACTTGGAGTCGTCAAACCAGGCATCGTGTGCTCCTGGACTTGTTGGAAAAGGGATTCGGTCTCGGTGGTCTCCTCTTTCACCCGTGCTGCAATCTCGTCTGCAGTCACGTTCGATGCATCTGGGAGGTACACGTGGAGGGTGGAGTCGGATGAGTCCAGCATATGCACAAGTGCCCAGCAGTGGTGAGTGGGGAAAGCGAGGCAGAGCACCAGCACCTCTTCGCCGGCGGCGTTCTTCGCGCGAAAGCTGATGGTTGTGTCGCTGTCGTCGACCTGAAGGACCCATGGCGCAAGGCATACTGCGAACAGTGAAAGGAAGCGATGATTATCGGCTTTGATTGCGTCGGGCACGTCGTCGTCGGCGCCTGCCTGTCCATCCTGGCAGAGGCGCTTGAGGGGCTGCATGTCGCAGTCAGTGTCGCAGGCAGTGGCCGCAGTGCGCTTGGTCATGATGGTATTGTCGAATGTGTCTGATACAAGGTGGTGGGAGGAGAGTGCAGTAGGATGGAAGGAAGTCTCGTGTGTGTTGTTGCTCCCGAGCTGGCGCGGATGTTTGCGAAGGGTGATGTTGGGGCTGTTGCTGTGGCTGCGAAGAGAAGGTGGGTCGCTGTCGGCGTCGGCGTTTCTAGAAGCTTCGCAGCCGAGTTCCGAAGATTCACCGTCAACGTCCGCGGGGTCGAAATTTGGGGAGTCGCTATCGTCCCATGGTCCCGGAGGGTCTGCACCTGAGAAGTCGTCCTCGGGCAAATCATTCACAGGATCGACTGTATTTTCATCTGAATCGTCATTTGGAGTGTCGTTCGCAGCCCCTGTGTCATTATCTGCATCGTCGTCTGAAATGCCATCCGCACCGCCGCCCGTGACGCACAAGCTCGTGGTCGTCGAGTCACCGTTTTGCTTGGCGCTGTCCGAAGCCTCCAAATTGTCACGCGCTGTCCTCTTTTCCGCATCGTTCGCCCGACTGAGCTCATCCATATCTTGCGTCTGACTCGATTCATCTATTGTCTGCAGACTGCTCGGATCGTCGTATGCATCCTGGTGAGGATTGACATGTCGCCTGCCCGTCTCCACCGAGCGCCCGGTGCACATGGTCATGTCCTTGGAGCCGCCCTCGTCAAATTCAGTCGATGTGTCCATGCTGTGTGATTTCCTCTTGCTACGCTTCGCGCTGTCCGCTGTACTGTTGCTCTGTTGGTGCGCGCCCTTCCATGACTTGGCCATCTTCCTGTCTCCCACGACCGTCAAGCCTTCCTGCTCCAAGTCCTCGATGACCTCTCGCACATGTCTTGGCTGCAGCGGTCTCCCGTCCGCCTTCTCATAAATCCGCCTCGTACCCTCCGCAAACGTCAAGCCGGGGATATTTGCGAGGTCTCGTAGACCTGAGAGGAACGTGTAGCTGGAGATGGCGTCGCCAAACACCGCGTAGACTCGCAGCAGAGTGAAGCCGCCGCGATTCATTTCCTCATTGTACCAAGGACATCGGAGCGGGTCGGTCAGGGCGTGGATCTGCGCTTTGTGGCGCCGGTGCTGCACTTGCAGCCCCGCCGTGCTTTCGAGTGCATCGTGAAGATCCACGGGGAGGTGCTCGTCGAGGAGAGATGCGGACGGAAAAGGCGACACGCTGCTGGCGGTCGCAGTGTCATTGCGGGCATGGTGCTGCCAGAATCGGCGGTAGAGGTCGAGGCGCTCGTCGGGGTCATTGTCAGCTTGGAGGCGCTGGATAGATGTCGCGATGTCGATATCGGAGTCGAAGGCAGCTGATTTTCGAAGCCGCGCCATGGCTTGCGCGAAGGGCTGACTCGAGGTGTGGACAACTGTTGTGACTTGTGAGATGCTCGCTGGCTCGTGTGTACGGCTCGTCGGCTATCCCACCCAAAGCCGGCGGGGATCCGGCATCCAGGCGGTCACTGCCAGAATGTGCGAGTTCCTCGCAAGGACGCAGAGCTTTCCAGGCAGGACAAGTCAAGCATGCGCAAAGATTGCATCAGAAGTCAAAGCACGCCGCACATTAGTATTATGCACTGACGGCTTGAAGGTAGAACGTTCACGTCGGGAGAGAGCGGGCTTGAGCTGAACCAAAAGCACAGGTGGGCGTGACCACGATGACGTAATGAGCACAATGGGCTTTTTCGGGTTTGAGCCCGCGGGGCAGTGCTATGGCGAGCACGTGAACAGAGCACATTGTGCTCTCCGAGGTCTTCGGGAATCCCGATGCGGCCATACATATACTCTGGAATCCTGATGCGGCCATATGTATATTCTGACCTGAGATCATTCCTATTATCAAATACAAAGGATGCGACAGCTTCGCAAGTGGAAGCTTTGGCTCGGCACTGCCTGCCTCATTCATCTTAGTGTCATCTGCGACCGAGAGGCGCTGCTGTGTCCACTACCGAGAGAGATTGAGCATTGACCGATCAGCTGAATGGCCCGGCGCACAAGTTTGCGAGTTCCAGACCAGGCTTCTCTGGGAGGATAGAAGACGACCCCTCTTGCAGCGCAGCTTCAACGATTTTACTGAGGGTGGACGAGGAAACAGCGAAACAAAATGAAAGGGCGTGTTGCCCGTATTTGCCAACTCTGCGATGATCTGACTGCTGCGTGTTTCTCAGACTATCTGTGTGGATGGTATTCTACATTTCTCTGCTTTCTGCATGAACAGGCCGACTCCGCCAAATCATTCCAAGTGCACGCTCATTGCTCTGTACATCCCCTTGAGAGATACGCCCCGAATGGGCCCACGTTCAGATATCCCGGGTGTTACCCTGAGGCCTCTTCCCATATCCTTGTCCTTGCCCATGCCCACGCTTCTTCGAAGACGCCTTGCGCTTCGTGCTGGGACGCACCGTGATGTACTCCTCGTAACCTTCTTGATCGTCTTCGTCCTCGCCATCATCCTCTTCCGCATCTTCGACAACGACGACCTGCCGCATCTTCTTCTTCTTCTTGTTGCTGTGGTTGTCCCGGTGCTTGTTGCGGCGCTGATCCTCGGCGGCAAGACCGGCGAAGTTGCCAGTATAGTTGTTCGGAAACACGGCCTTGTGAGACTGCTGCTGCCTCTTGTTCCTTCCTTGTCCATGAATGTTTCTGCTCTTCATGGCCGAGGACGAGGACTGCGAGACGAAGAGCGTCCCTTGGTCGGAGTCTTCACCGTCGCCTCCGTCTTCGTCTTCGCTCGTCTCCACTTCCTCTACGCGGTTGCCAGTGATGGTCGGTGTGTCCTTCTTGCGCTTGAGTACGAGTGCACCAGCAGACTGGTGGTGGTGATGCTGATAGCGCGGAGGTCCTTGAAGCAGATTGAGCTGTGCCTGAGCATTCAGAGTCGGGGGAGGACGCGAGGTGGGGGCGTTGCGGACGAAGGAACCCTCGATGTCGACGTGAGGTACACTGAAGCCCTCGAAGCCTAGAATGGCGCCGTCGCCTTCGAGGACTGGGTTGAAGTCGAGATTGAAGCCGTCACCAGGAAAATGGAATTCCTGGATGCATTCGCCGCTCAGGTTGGGATCGGTGCCACGGTCTGGCTCAAGTTGCTCGTACCAATTATAGCGGTGCTCGGCGGTGGTGAGTTGGAAGCGCTGTAGCACTCGTAGTCAGCCATCTCGACTGCTCGTATGGATAGCAATGTATACTGCATTGCGCTGCAAATGCGCAAGGCGAACTTTGCCTGGCCGAGGGAGTGGTGAAAGGCACCGCAGTGACGTGATTGGAGCGGAGCAAGCGGAGGCTGTGATTGGTGCGGAGAAAACGAGAGCGACCTCCAGCTGGTGAAGGGAGGATGAACCGTACCTTGATCCCAAAATCGACACAAATCTCCGCCTGCAAGCCTTTCTGCACCACCGAAATGATTTGCATCTTGACCTGGATCTGGTGCTCGCTGGTCTCCGGGCGATATCGCGCGTCACGCTGCTCCGTGACGTGCTCCATGGTGCGCGGATCGGCCGCGCTCGGGCGCACGAAATGACGCTTGAACGTCCATGTCGACACGCCGGTATCGCGCTCGTAGCCCGTGGCAGTCGCCACGCCCGGGCGCAGATGAAGCGGATCGATGTTCATCGTGTTGGGTCGGGGAATGGTGAGGGCAGCGTAAGAGAGGAGAGGATGAAATGGGAGGAGGAGGAACAGGACAAACAAACACCAGCATATCCGCCATGGATGTCTCACTCCACGGCGTCGGCCTTCTGTACCGAAGGACCCAGGCCTGAGGCTCCATGCGCACACGACGGCTCGCTGGATGACTGCATGTCCATATCTGCCAGCCCTCTTCTCGGCTGTCCGACCGACCCTGCCGTCGGCCCGCGCCACTTCCCCGCGGCCCGAACCATGTCGATCTTGTCAGTCCCGACTTGCAATTCAACTCACAATTCACAACTCACAGCTCACAGCTCACAACTCACAACTCACAACTTCCAGATACAGCCCTCCAATTCCAACACCGAAGTCGTATCCCCCCAGCCGCCACTGCTCGTCCCTCGCTCTCCGCGCCACTGCTTGCGATGCCCACCGACAAGCCCGACTCGCTCTCCGCCCCGAGTGGATCTCACCCGCGGCGAAGAAATAGCCCACGCTCCAGCTCTGGAGGATGTCCCATGCGCGCAACATACCACATACATCGCGACCTTCTTATTGAACGTCGTGTCGTCATAGCTTGAGTGCCGCATGCAGTGAACAGATGGAATACGATTACACTTGTGCACAATGACACCAATGGCTGCGGTCTTGAGAAGTTGAGATAGCACCTGCTCCTACACATGCGGCTTGCGGGTCAGCAGTCACTGAGAGGGTCGATGCGGACGTATGTCTCGGTACGGTGGGGTGTAGGTCGTAAGTTGTAAGTTGCAAGTCGCGAGGTAACACTCCAGAGTAGGACTTTGAAACATCCCGGCCTCCGTCCCGCAGCCGATGTGCAGTCTGCCACTCCACCTTTCTTTTTGTACACTCCTGACTCCTCCTCTTTGCATCCTCTCCAAATCCTTTGCACTTTCTTTGCAATCCCCGCCATTGCTGCGTTCCCTGGACACAACCACACGATCACCTCGACCATGGCGCGCACGCGTGCTCAGGCGGCGACCGGCAAGCAGAAGCGCAAGCCCCGAAGCGCAGTTCCCAACAGCAAGGTCACTGCCGGAATGAAGATCAAACAGGAGATTACGGAGAGCGAAGACGAATCATATGAGTGCGATGGAGAGGAGGAGGACAGCGACGAGATCAACTCTTCGGACGAGCAGTACCTGAAGCATTTCGCTGGCCTCAGCACCCACAAGATCCTCAATGGTATGAAGTGCAAACGCTGCATGGGCACGCATATATACACGTTCATGTCTTCTGACCACAGCGACAGGATATGGCAGCGCACGATACAGCAACGAGGAGGAGACCAAGATCATTCGTCATGCCATGGGTGGCCTCAAGTCAGTTACCTCGTCGTCTGTCTTTGATCACATTCAAGCTGACTTAACTTACGAACAGTGTCTTCCTCGGCAAGTCTCTTCCCGATCCCTTGCAGCTAATCGCGCTCGCCGTCGATCTGAACATGCCTCTCGGCCTTGGCAACCGCGCTGTCGAAGTCTGTCTCGACAAGATCATCGACAAGATCATGAATCGCCTCTCCGACGTCGGCCTCAAGGGTCTCATCTTCGTGGACAAGGACGACGATGACGAGTGGGAGATTAAGGTCTCCAAGACGTTGATCGAGAAGGTGCAGAGCGGAGAGTTCGACTTCCGTCGTCTCAAGTCTTTGAAGAAGGAGTCGAACGTCCGCAATCGCTTCGTGATGCTGGAGGGGAGGAACGAGATGGGCAAAGCGGCATTGGTCAGGGATGCGATGGATATCTTGGTTCGCCAGAAGGTCAGTACCCGATTCTCTTTGGCATATGTCGCTTCTTCATTTTCCATATTGCTGACTTCCTTGGCTTGGTATAGATCATCGTCAACTCCGACTCCTCCCAGCGAGCCCGTACCCGCGCATCCCAGAATCTTCAAAAGCTCCTAAGCCACACTTCCCTTCCCAACTTGGCCAAGGTCGGGACTTCGCGCTATGCGGCGACGACGATGGCGGATGACGACGAGTACAGCGCCGAGGAGGAAGAAGCTCCCTCGCCAGTGACGAAGAAGAACAACAAGGCTGTGGTCCAGAAGCAGCACCACAAGACCAAGAAGCCTGCTGTAGTGATGTATGCGTCAGAGAGTGAGGAGCAGGTCCAGCAGGAGGAGCAGGAGGAGGTGCATCATACTATGCACGAGCAGAAGAAGAAGAAGCATACTGCTGCTTTCTCCAAGATGTCCAACATGAAGAAGACGAAGCAGCCCGTTCCGGACTCGGAGAGCGAAGGCGAGGAAGAGGACCAGGTCGTCCCGCATCCAGTCGTGGTCGGCAAGAAGAAGATGAAGCAGGCTGCTGTGGCAAACGACTTCGAGGGCGCTTTGAAGTCCGTTGTGGCTGACAAGAAGAAGATGAAGCAGCCTGCCGCCGTCATTGTCACTCAGGATCCTGTTGCCCATCAGGAGGACGATGCTTCTGCCAGCGAGGAGATACAGCCACCACCGGTCAACGTCGCACAGAAGAAGAAGCAGCCTGCCGCCGTCGTTGTCCCTGAAGAGCCTGTTGTCCTTCAGGAGAATGATGCCTCCGCCAGCGAGGATGTACAGCCACCACCGGTCACCATCGCAAAGAAGAAGAAGCAGCCCTTCTCTCCTCAGCACGTCATCGCACAGCGTGTTGCTCCTCAGCCTCTCGGCAAGCGGATCCCGGTCGTTCCCAAGCCACAGACCACCATGCCGAATCATTCTTACTATGCTTCGGACAGCCAGGACGAGTCGCCGCTTGTTTCTCCGCCGCTTCCGAAGAAGCCCTCGTCTGCCTTTCAACCTGTCGCGTCTCAGTACGTGGCCTCTCCGCCCGCCACCGACAACGTTCCGGTTGCTCTACCCAAGCCACAGGCCGCGACCCAGAACCCGTCTTACTATGCTTCAGAGAGCGAGGGCGAATTGCCACCACCGCCCACCTTTACGTCATCAGCGAAGAAGACAACGAAGCAGACCAACAAGCACATCTCCTCCAAGCAACAGATCATGTCTGGAACAGAAGAGCCAGAGGTCGCCGATTTCCAGATCATGCCATCTCGTCCCCTCCAGCAGCAGCAGCTCCAGACGCCGCCACCGACGCCCTCGCCCTCTTCATCTGCCGCTGCGGTCAAGAAGATAGCTCCCATCCGCAAGACCAAGGACAAGCAGCCAGCGGAGGCCCCCCCTGCCCCCTCTCTCGCCCACCTGGACCCTATCATTCGCGCCATGCGCGATGCAGGATCCAGCGAGTTGCTCATCTCCAACTTCATACGCGAGTCGCAGCAGCAGCAGCAAACCCTCCTTCAGCAACAACAGGCACAAGCGCAAAAGGAAGAAGTCACCAACGCAGACTGGGCCAAGGAGGCTTTCCGCTCTTTCGTCCATCGCCTTCTTAACCATTACCGGCCTGCGGAGAAGATGGACGAGAAGCACCTACGTGCCGTGAAGAAGTTTTTGGGGGTTCAGGATGCTGCGCAGATCGCCGATGCCGTTGATCAGGAGGAGGACGAGGAGGAGGAGGGCGGTAAAGACTACGAGGGCTTCATGCTGTCGGTCATGGCTCGCGATCCGAGTGTTGGTAAGGCCAAGAAGGACATTGTCGCCGCTTAATTCGTGAGTTTTCGGAAGGAGGAGGAGAAGGAGAAGACAGCTCACTGTCTTGGAGGAGACGATATGTCAAGGAATGAAGATATCAAGGTAAGCTAGATCTAGATTGAATACCTTACTGATAGATCTACCATTGATAGCACTGAGAGCTTGTACCATCACATCATCCACAGATCTCGTACTCATACCTTGGTCAGACGTTCGTGTGTCTGTCTTGAGCTACTATTAGCTACAGACGTGTCGGGATAGACGATACAGCAGCAGATCGTGCCTCGCTGCCGCTGCCACTTTGCGTTCTATTATGAGTCACCGCGACTCCCTAATGACTGATTTCCGACCTTTCTGTTGCTTCTCTGGATGCCCCTCTTCACCCCTATCTCTCGCGACCTGTCCATCCGGAGATGGCACATGACCGATGCCTGTCAAAAGAAGCATACTGATTCAGCCGATAGGAATCACGGCCTGGAGTTCTTGCCTATGTGGATATAAGACCTCTGGTGTGTTTCAATGCTCGAGCAACGCCTCGGAGAGTCGAGACGACCGCTGTACCTTGCAGATGTTCTCGACCATGGATTGTCCTGCTGTCATGCACCCCCGAGGACTTCACGAGCCTATAGTCTCTGTGCTTTTGCAAACAGTCTTCCACGCGAAAGGAGACAGCTTTGCTCTCTTCGCTATTTGATAGCCTGCAAAACCTACAGAGAGATCTCAGAGAAGGAGAGGTTCCCACGATACACTGGGGTACCAGCACAAATTCCCGCCAGGGGGGCACAATGTACGTTCCATGAGGCTATCCAGAAATCTTCCTTCGGTCGTCGATGTATTTCTGATACAACATCAACACTCTACTAGTAGTCTCAACGTTATCGTCGTTCGATCTCAACGTTGCCCGTCTTTTCTGTAGTAGCAGCTTAGGTACCAATGGCCTAACGTCTG
Organism: Lecanosticta acicola; assembly: GCA_963674455.1. Taxonomy (NCBI): domain Eukaryota; kingdom Fungi; phylum Ascomycota; class Dothideomycetes; order Mycosphaerellales; family Mycosphaerellaceae; genus Lecanosticta; species Lecanosticta acicola. The sequence goes on from CAVMBE010000135.1 coordinate 15,262, forward strand.
CTCTGCCGGGAATATGTACCGTAAGGGTACAATTGGAAGCACTCGCTATAGAGCAGATGTCGTACGAGCTTACTATATACGTGGAACAGTCGGAGAGAGGAGCTACCTTGCAGTAGACGAGGTATGGTTCTCGACCACGGTCCAAACGATCTCGCCTTTTCCAAACAATCTCTGATTTTTCAAACGATCCCTCCTTTTTCAAACCATCCCTCCTGTTTCAAACCATCCCTCCTTTTTCAAACCATCCCTCCTTTTTCAAACCATCCCTCCTTTTTCAACCGATCCCTCCTTCCTTAACCAATCCCTCCTTTCTCAAACGATCCCTCCTTTCTCAACCAATCCCTCCTTTCTTGAACGATCCCTCCTTTCTTAAACGATCCCTCCCTTTTCAAACGATCTGTCCTTTTCAAACGATCTGTCCTTTTCAAACGATCCCTCCTTTTTGAAACGATCCCTCCTTTCTCGAATGATCTCTCTTTTTTCAAATGATCCTCCTCTTTTTCAAATGATCTCTTGAACGATTTCTCCCTTTTCAAACGATTTGTCTTGCCTTCGGAAGTAGCAAGCCCGCTGCAGCGAAATGTTCTCTATACGCCAATAGATACGAAGGGTAGTATTCGCTAAGAGAGCACAACGTGCTTCTTATAAAAGCGACTTGTCCCGAGAAGGGACTTATTCCGGTTGTTTCTTCTACAAGAGAGCACTATGCTATATCGTACCCACGTGAAGATTGAAAGGAAAGGAGAGTCTTCGAACGTGATTCGATTTTGAATACGATGTATTATCGTATTAAGTATTCAGGACGAAGCATCATATCTCTTAAGCATTGCTTGTATGTTTTTTTGAAGTCTAGGAACAAAGGCAATGTTTACCTTACCTGGAATTTGAAATAAGGTCGAACAAAGGCATTGTCTTCGATACATTCTAGAGTAAGTTGGGGGTGTGTTGATTTTCGGTAAGAATCTCTTTCTCCTTCTACTTAATCTCGATCGAGCCCGGTCAATCCACTCTACGAGAACTCGTTTGATACTTTGAAAACAGCTAGTGACTATCAGCGGCTCTTCAGAATCCAGCTTTCGCTTACTATATCGCGTAGAGCGAAGAGCGCAACGAGACCTCTGCTACGCACTGCGGCACTGCCGTACATGCAAACTATCTACTCCTTGCAATTGTTCATTTAGGCTGACAGTAGTATTGGACTTACCTACTAGTTATATCCCAATGTCGAATAGGCGAGAGTGAGCTTGTTTCGACAAAACCCTCGACATCATTCCTCCTGCTAATTCGGAGCTCCGCTAGACACTGTGGTCCTAAAGGATTGCATGTCGCCCGCCAGCCTCCCAATTGAACAGGTGTGGACTGACAGCATCACCCTTCGCATTGCCGCGCCGCCAACTCCCTGGATGAACTCCCGCATACCCCTCGTAGATACTGGCAACGCGTAGCCTCCATCCGCGGCGAGTAGACCTACTACCCTGGCCCCAGGTAGCAATCGAAGGCGCCACTCTTCCGGCAACAACCAGCAGCGCTATTCCTCCGGCAGCAGCCAACGCACTTCTTCAAGCGGCGGCAACCAGCGCCCCGCTTCGCTTGAGTGGAGCAGCTTCATGAATGCTTCGTGGTGTGTTGCTGTACTTGGTACTCTCCCTCGGCCGATTGGATTCAAAATGCCGCAGACCGCGGTACGTCTCCTACTCAACTTCGTCCCGTCTGGGTCATACATACGAGCGCTGGAGATGAAGTCGCCGAAGAGGGCGGCTGAAGGCCTCGTAGGCGCCGAGGTCGGTGCTATGGTTCAGCGTACGTGTACAAACGGAGACGTCAGTTTAGGGTTCCAGTCAAGTGCGTTGGCATTCTCTCTCTCCCGACTTCTCTAAATTAACGAGATAGTCCTCCTGTGCTTCGCTGATGTTCGTAAAAAATGTCCAGCAAAGACGCAGGATAGACGTCAGGGAGCACACATTCGAGCTTGCTCCGACCGGAGCTGGCCTTGGAAAGAGCATCTTCATGAGCGGAACCAGATGACTTTGAAAGCCGGGGTCCTCGCAAGATCGGGTCTGGGTCTGTGATTGGCCCACTTGTCCAGCTGCTTTGTTGGCATGCGAGAAGCGTTGAGATCATTGAGCAATGGCGAGGTTAACATCGGTGGCATGTCACAGAAACCTTGCCTGGGTGACAGTCCATTGCCTGACCAGACCACCTTCAGGGATAATCATGTCCTCGCCAAATCCACATCGGGGGTAAGCTGGGCGTCTCGATGGAAGCAGTATAGTCTTCGACATTGTCCATGTCACTGGATGCTGGTAACGGCTCTCTCGTATCCAGCTATGCCACCTAGGAGGAGGTTATGCTACACTGACTGGTACATTCAGGGACATCCGAGTGAAAGCGAAGGTAACAATACTAGTCAGAGACGCGGAACGAAGAGCAGAGCTGCAGGTAGATATGATGCAAGCTTCACGAAACTTGCTCGACTGACTGGTGATCAATAACCTGACGCATCCATTCGATCTCCTGCCCAAGGGTCGTAGCATGTCTAAAGGTCAAATCTTCAATCCCGGATGTTCTCATAAGACGGGATCAGATCGAACGATCCCTACGAGAGCGAGAGCAGCCATGGATCCCTGATATCTGGCGGGCGAAAGCAAGGACAGCTTATATGAATTGTCCCATGGATCGAGTCCGGCTCGCTTGTGGAACGCCTATCTCTAACAGCGATGGGACCTAGATTGGTGCGAGAGTCAGTCCGACTTCAACCACGATAATTGATCGCAAAGATTGCTTGTGGTCTCTTCATTTCTCGGTGATGTGCGCTTTGGTATTGGCATGGACATCAACTCGTGTCGTTCGGAACACCGAGAGGGTCGAAAGAGCATGGCTGCATTCTGGACTTCAGTCTTTCATTTTTCTGTGCCTGGACGATTCGTTCTTAGCAAGACCTTCGATTTTTTCAGGTGGAAACCGTAACGCCAGGATCATTGCTTGCAATGGCTCGTTGTGCACTTCAGTTGGTCCGGTTTGGCCTTTAGTATGCATGGCAACGGCCACAGCTCACGGCGATCATACTTTCCACGTCACACGTGCAAAGTTTGCACAGACGTTAATACTTTCCAAAGCAGCCTTGGCAACTGAGACCGACTCCTCCGCTACGCTTCTCCAAGACCCAGGCCACAGCTTCTGGTGCTGTACGCCATTTTGAAAGTGCTTTGGGTGAAACAAAGCACAATGTGCTCTTTAGCTCGTGCCTAGTATTGACGACAGTGAGATCAGTCAACGATGCTACAGCTTTGTGGCGGCTTCGATTTCGAAGGGAGTCCCAGGCATGCCACCCCTGATGCCGACTGCTACAGTGAGTTGCCATCTGCAAGTGAGTTCCCATCTGCAAGTGAGTTCCCTTCTGCATATCGTCCCCTTCCGAAGGTTGGCCAGCCAGCGCCATGTCCGCCGACCATGACCACAAGCGTGGTGCGAGCCTTCTTTTGTTACGAGACTGTAGTTGCTGCAGGCAGTGCAGACTCTGCGAGGCGCGAGCCTGAGTATAAGACTGACTGGATCCGAGGTCGATGGCATCTCGAGACATATGTGATGCAGCACGCAACAGACTGCAAGCGAGATGGGCTGGCTGGACTGGGGGTAAAACGAGTCACGTCGGAGATTGTGTTTATGCTGCAGCATATAGTGATCCAGTCTCAGATGTGCGATGCCATCATCGGTCATGGGTGTGTTCGGACTTAAGTGCCAAGTCTAGAGTCGCCGGGATTCTCGATCCTGCCGCTGAGTCGATCAACATCGTTTGACTTTCGTCACTTTGGTAATAGAGCTTGGGATGTCGACTGAGATGTTAATCGAGCCCTTTCGAGAAGAAGCAGGGTCAGTCGATGGAGGCTATATAGCAAGGTAGTTGTGAGAAAGTGCAATCCTTTGGCGCTCTCGTAACCGCCAGCGGCCAGCCGGCCCATTCCATGGAATTCTTTTTGGTCCTGATGCCACGATACCTTATAGAGACGGAGAGAATAGGTTGACGGTGATGGCATCTGCAGGGAGTGATCCCGTGGATGATAGTTATCGTAATGACATTGATTTGGCAGCTCCTTTGATCGTCCAACGCATTAAGCAAGACCGCAAATAAGGTGTTACTTCTACGAAGCGATTGCCGGCGGAGGAGTGGAGCTTTTCCCGATATCTGGAAGAAGAACTCAGCAGGTCCTTGGCGAGACGAGTGAGCGGGCGTGCTCGGAGTTCATAGGAGGGAGACGTACTCTCAAACTACTATAGTACCTTTGTCTGGGTCCCCAGAGACGACTTGGACGAGACGTGATTGGTGCGTATACGATCCAGTCCCTCGCGACGCATCCAGGTCAACGGTCAATGGTCAATGGTCATACTACCGATTAACGTCAGACCCTGTGGGTGCTTTGGGCCTCGTCTGACCGGTCGGTAGCACTGGGAGAGATCCAGGATGCGTTCGAGAGGATTGCTAAGAGACCGCGTAGTGGCGATCACTGGTGGACCGTACGCAGCGCTTCCTTGTGATATGCTTCTAGGCATTTTCGCTCTGCCAATGCCAGTCCTCCGAGCCAGCCAGCAGTAGCTATACCGGCAGTAAGAATGAAAAAATGGCATACATTGCTAAGGGGCCTTGTTCGGATCCAGCGCTGTCGAAAAGACGGATACTAGCGATTTGGTATTACCAGCAATACTTGTATCAGTGCCGCCCAGCTGCCCTTCCTGTAGCCATGTGCCCTTCGCCGTCATTCAACCATGGTTAGCGAAGGACGTGCGGTCTCAAGTATAAGAGAAATGCCTTCGGTATTACTAACATCCATATCGGCCACGTCCTCGCCTAGTCTCGTCGTTGTCTGTGTTATGCTTGCGTTTCTTAAAGGCAATCCGCGTGTGTGGAGGTTATCAAGTGGTAACAGAGCGCTCACGTCCTGATTAAGGACATTATTCTGATCCATTGGGGCGTGACAATGGCTCTCGTCCGAATGAACACTGTAGGGAAGGCAAATGGTGCCTCGGTTCGCCCGGGTATAGATCGTACATTATCGTGAGCTCTCGCAGCGGTCGAAGGCCTCATATCACGCACATGGTGCCTCGTGGAGAGAATCGTGCCAATATTTGATATTTGTCAGGCCCGAGATGCAGAACATGGAGTTGTAGCCCCGGCGATGGAGTGTAGTTGACGTGGGAAAGGAACAGCGGACGAGTTGATAGATCGAGGGCGAAACGAAAGAACATTCCCTTGCTTGGATGGATCTTGCAAAGCTACAGTGCCTCCATCAAAAGATGCCGAGTCCACCGAGACGGAGAACGCTCTTCTCGGACTCGGTCTGCACCAAGGATATGATGTTATCCTCCTCAATTTGCCGCAACCCAACCGATTGCGAACCCTTTAAGAACTGTCGAAATGCCCAGCGCTCTCGTCAGGATCACCCCCATTACGAACTACTGAGCCGTTTGTGATCCGGATGAAGACGGCATCGAAGGATGGCTTCGCCACACGAGCCACTCCTGGTCGTTCCGTCGACGTTGCAATCGGGGACGCTCTGTTCGTTTGGAATAGTCTGCGCACGCGGCACACGGCGAACACGTCGAGATCGAGGGCGCTCTCTTCCATGGAAGTCAAACGTAGTCGGCACCTCGGGCTCAAAATCGGGAACGCCCTTCTCTGTTTGGATTAACTAGGCACATGGTAACTGCATTGTTTATCATCTCGGCGTCGGCATGGCAGTGCCACTGTGCGGTGCTCCGGGTTCATTCCATGCTGCACGGAGGATCTGACCATGTTACTCGCAGTCCTGGGTGAAAAAGAAGACGGAGGAGCATACGACTGATTTCTCCGCGCGCTGGCAAACCAAGACGAGCTTCGCCGGAGAAGGCAGAGGAACGTGAGAGCAACACGAAGACAAGAGCCGTCATTGTTCCCAAGGAAGACCGCAACCCACGCAGACCTGGCTCTTAAGGGCAATGTATGTGAGCAAAATGACCGTGGGCTTAATGTTCCCTTCAGAGCGGTGGAGATTGAGCCCTGCTGTCGCTGCTGTCACCATTCGGCAGGAGCTGAGTCTGAAGCACGGAACCGCATAACAGAGGACATGGGAGTCGACGGCGTCTTGGAGCATGAGCAGCGGACTGAAGAAAGCTCCTAGGCCGAGCAAGCTGACTATTCATCCTGCGGTGGACGTCCTGCTGGGTGTCTGAGCCTCACGAATCGAAGATGGCGAAATCTTCAAGTGATCAGTCTGAGTCTTTGCTATTTCTTCTCGCTTCGATTGCGGATGCCGCTGGATGTCTGTGTCTTGCCTGTCCGAGAAGATGGAGCTATTGGATCCGTGTCCTTGCGGTAGCCGTCTGCTAGGTATCTGCATCCCACGTATCTTAGGGAGTGGAAGGCACCAGTCTGAGTCTTTGCTATTTCTTCTCCCTTCTGTTCCGGATATTGCTGGATGTCTGTATCTTGCCTGTCCGGGGAGATTGAGGCGCCGTATCCGAGTGACGGAGTCCTTGCTATTTCTCCTCGCTTCTTTTGCGGCTGCTGGGTGTCTGTGTCTTGCCCGTCGAAGGCGAAGAATCTTTCCAACTTGAGTCGTTGCTGTCCCATCTCGCTTCTATCACGAGTGAGGAGCTCGGATGAAGGGAAAAATCTGTCTGGCGGGATCGAGCGGCCGAAGAATGCTGTCATTTTGGAAGATAGTTGGATTTCCAGGGTTCAGAAGAGCATGTCCAGCGTCATGAGAACAAACCAGTCTGTGAAGATGATCGTTTCGTGGGCTCAGGCCCAGTTCACGCCTGCTAAGCTCGGCGTGCGTGCGGAGAAATGCCCTGTACAGCCCACCCTTGTCTCCGCCGCATTGCGTGCGGGCATGATTATCCTCATTGTATTCTCTGAGCTCAAGCGCTGAGAAGAGACGACCGGTACATCCCGAAGAAGACGCTACGTGTTCCCCTCTCCCGTTCCTGGCTGGCCCTTGGCAGTCGCGGCGTGCTTTGCCTTCTGTGTGACCGGCAAGACATCTCCGATTGCCACACGCCCTGGTATCCGCCAAATGACCCGCTGTGTTCATTGAGCAGCAAGACTAGAGGCGTACCAGGAGGGTAAGATCGAAATCCGGATTAGAAGGTGCACTTTCTGCTCGGAGGTCTGCAGTTGCGGGCCTAATGTAGTCCAGCGGCACGCTCCAGAAATTTCAACAAGAGCTTCGAGGCGACGCCGGGACGGTCTCGCACAATCTACTGGAAGATATTGGAGTAGTGTTCCAAACGAAGCTTAATGACCCATTATACCTCTCCGCTCGACGTCTCCTACGCACTCAGCCACTTCATCCATTCGGCGCCCGAGACTCTCTCGTTGCTCTTTTCCGGAATCCCTGCGTACGTGACACTGCCATCTTGTTGCTACTTGTCGCCTCGAGACACCGGAGCATTGCTGATACGAACAGCTTCTGTGGGTCGCGCGAACCTTGGTAATAAATCGAAGTTCGACGTAATGCTGAACTCGTCTCTGGAGTTGTGAAGGCGTATACCACGCGCGTTGGATCTGGACCATTTCCCCCTTAGAGCAGCTGAACGAATATGGCGAGAAGCTTCAATAGATCGGTAAGGAGCATGGGGTCACTACTGGACGTGAGCGGCGCTGCGGCTGGCGGATAGGCATCGCCAAAACATAGCGGCATGCGAGAGGCGGAGCAGAAGCCGGACGTCCGATGGTCTAGCAGGGAGGTGCCTCCGTTGTCGATGCGAGACAGACGTGCAGTGTTGCTGCCGCGTCTGTTCATGATGTAGCTGTTGCAGCTGTCTGCCCGACAAGGCAAATGGTCAGCGCTCTCTGTGGGCAGCTCATGGACGAGGGAGTTAGTGTACGCAGGCGTTGCTGCACTCTTGCTACCGCTGAGGGGCGAAGGCTGATGCTGAAAACGAAAAGCCCTTGCGTTGCGTACGAGGTCATAGAATGTAAGACATGTTTTTGCCTATCCGGCGGAAGCATTCAGTCGGGCGTGGAGAGTTTGTATTTGCACGGGCAGTCCCACCACCAAAGGCACGAGACGTGGCGATCGTTTCGACGGATTTCTTATTGCTTTCCGACTCCAGCTTCGCCCGGGAAGAGCCACTTCATCTCGTGATTTGGAGAATCATCACTGAGGCCGCTTGTTGTGGGCAAAGCTTGCCAGCTTCAACATTATCCGCCATTGGTGGAAAGTTGATGATTCCAAGGATTCCTTCTGACCGCATCGGATGTTGGAGCATCCTGGCTGTACCAGATCGTGATCAACCTTAAGGTTAAGGTAATTTGGGTCTCCGAAGCTAGAAGTGTGGTTCTCGGTTGGGACCTGGAGAAGCTGTGAACGCATGGGGCCGGCCTCGAGAGCACTCCATAAAGTAAGCGAAGTGCTCCATGGGAGAAAGTCTTCCGCTTGGTCAACGCTAGGGAAAGAGGAATCGAGACGGGTGTTACTCGTGCAGCTCTTGCTGATGAGATGTCGCCGATTGCTCGCAACAGGCGTTTCCATTGTCTCATTGTGGGCATCTTGTAGAACTCGAGTTCTTTCCGGTGAATCCGGTCCAAGTGGAGCTCTGCAACTGGGGTGTAATGAATCTTCGGTGGGAGTCTGCTCTCTGTCCGATTTACCTCCACCGCCTGTATATTCTATCCAGACTCTTGTAATGACTGGGACGAAGAGGCCCCGAGAGTGGTGAGTGGAGAACAGTGACGCAAATGCCGTCGACGCTTGAGGTGATACGGACTTGCTCCTTTCTGCCACAAGCCATACCGGGCCGTCAAGCTGGGTCGCGGGCATCCAATCTGCTTGTCTCAAGGCGCATTCCAGATTGGAGAATACAGCTCGACTCCCGGACACAGTGACTGCAACAGGCGCGAGGGGTCGCGGAGGTGCGCATAGCAACACGTCATCCGGAGATGGGCAGGGTGACTCGCGTGCAAAACGAGGATGGCTCCATGTCCATCTCAGTGCCAGCCTGCGCGATGCCCAACCTGGACAGCCCCGAGCAAGTCGGATCGTACTGGGGACGCAATGGAGCAGGAATGGTCTCAACCAAATGCTGGGACTGGCAATCGAGGCGTGAATGCGTGGGAAGAGACCCGCATTGGAAGCAGCCTCCCGCTTGCAATACGCCAGTAGAACGGCCGTGGGTTGCGTTAGCAACAAGGCCAGCTTGTAGTTGAGTTTCGACGACAGTAGGAAAGTGGCGTTCTCTTTCTGTAGCTGTCGACCTGCCTGAGCGAGGCTCATGGATGCGTATCCTGCGATGCGTCATGTTCCGCTCGTCAGCGTTACCGGGAAGCTCTTGACTTCAGAGGAGCTTGCGCTTAAGGCTTTCCGAAGGCGGCATCATTTGCGGCTTCATACCACGCTGGGCCATCATTTGCTGCATCATTTGTGGGTTCTGCATACCGCCTATCATGCCCATGTTGTTTCCCGCGGTCATCATCATAAAGTATTGTTGCATGCGTTGCCAGTACTGGGCCATCATAGCAGGAGTCATGTTGTTCGGGTTGCCGTCGCCCTCCCTCTCGTTGCTGCTCCTGTGCATAGCAGCATAGAACCGCTTCACACCCGCAAACCCAGACCCGAAATCCCACTCGCAGCTGGAAGCGCTTTGCAAAGGCGTTCGGTTGTCGGGATTCGTAGCCTGGTTGCGTCAACGTTGCGCGCAGGAAGGCAAGAGAGGCCTCGCGATGACCCTGAACAAGGTGCTCGATTTTGATGTCAAAGCTGCGGTGCCGCATTGCGACTTAAGTCGATCCTGGATTGCGCCAAACTCGATCGCTGCCTAGAGGAGTGTTGGGGGTCCACTTGTGCCGACCTGAACTTCCGCGTTGAGGTCTCGGTCTTCGATCATCTATCATCAGACAGTGTAGAATGACAGCAAGGAAGGGGATATATTGCCGCTCGTGATGATCGTGGAGGCCATCCGGACGACTCAACCTCGAGATTGCTGTTCAAGTTCCAATATTATGCATACCTCGAACTTCCCTTCACGGTCCACCAGAGGAGTCCGTGGCAGATGGCGTCTTGAACGGGGCGAGGAAACCTGGCTGAAGTATTGTAGTTGCGATCCAGGCGCAGGACACGAGTAGGATGGTGCAGCAAGCAAATCGGGGAATCTGTTCCCGGTCAAGCTAGTGTTTCGGTCTCGTGGGGGAGCAGCTCACAAGAGATGCTCCCTGCTCGAATTTTCTCGCGAACGTTGGGCTCATCATGCAACGCTAGCAACCCCGCTGGCCGTGAGCAGCGTGGTGGGACTGGTGATGACCTATCCTCTGTGATCCAACTCTACGTCTTCCGCAGACTGACCAACGCACCATTTCCACGCTTTCAGCCGGTTGGAAGCTGCCGTCGCCGTGCATTCGAATCTTTGCGGCGATTCGTGCGAAGACGTCAATGAAAGACTGCATGATGGCATGAGCCATTCCTCCCACAGGCAAACGATGGCGCTTGTCATGCCGTATCATCTCGAGACTGTGCACGTTCTGCATCCAATTATTCACCACAGAGGATCTTCACTGCCGTTCCGTGCCACTCGTATGAAACACGTTTGGGTCTCCTGGGACTGGAGTTCGATTCGCTTCCAGCTGAAGATTGCGGCGGTATCGGTGTTGTACGGGATCTCACTGAGCACGCCGTGATGTGGCGCAGAGCCCGGGAAATGGAACCGCTTTCCTTTTCGCAGTCTGCGCTCGGGCATTGAGATGGTTGTGAAGAGCGGATCCAGAGCATTCCAGTAGGTCTCTTCCTGCACCGAATTCCATGCAAGCTGTCCACTCCTGTTTGTCATCCCAAACTTCCCAACGCAGACTCTCGATTCTCAAAGACGGCATCGCGGTCACTAAGGATCCATTGGAGGCCCCTTGTACTGACGGTTGTCCCAAATGGTCGTAGGGGATTCGAGAACTCCTCCGGTGCACACTCAAGAGGTCGTCCACTCGTCGCTTGCGAAAGACCTATCTTGCAGAGCTCACCCGCCAATCTCCTTCGACGGATGGGAACTCCCAACGGGGGCCCGCTGAGATCCATGGAGAAGCGGGGGTTGATGCTCAGCTGCGCCCGTCCTTATATCTGCTTGCCACGAGAGTGTCTGTCTTACAGTGTCCGAAGAGGTGGCTGTCCTTCACGTAATGCGCTCTTGGGGAATGCAGCTGCCTCCCTCAAGTCGCGAAAGGAGTTCTATCGATGAGTATCGCGACCGGGAAACTGGCCGGCGGGTCGTCGGTGAGGAAAGAACGGACAGTCCTGGCGGCATCACGTATCGTGGACCGTGGGCGTTGATTGATGAGATGGAGCTGATGGAGACGCAGCTGTTCGGGTGAGGTGATCGGGTCCTGTGTTGATGGTGTGCGTAGGTCCAGTGTTGGTGGGGTGTGTGGGTCCGCGGGTGGGCGACCAGCTGCGCAACTGAGGGCATCATCGGAGTCTGAGGGGGGGATAAGACGATATCCACTCTCTGCGCATCTCGGATCACGCATTTCTGCAAGACAATGAGGGCCGTGTCGGAGATTACACAGGTCGACGATGCCAGAGGTGTCTGCGTACAGCGGGAGGGAGAGAGTGCTTGCGTGGAGGTGAGACGTGCCTGCCTCGAGGAGGCCCGAGGCACCGTGGGCTGAGTGACTGAGTCCAGAAACGGGCCGAGGGCAACCGGTCACACAGGTTGTTGTAGAGGGTAAATTACCCGCACGCCGAGTTCCGACGTCATCCCATCCACCCACCCACCTCGATGCTTCCAGTTCACCGGTGACTGACCTGGCGAGCGGCGGAAAGAGAGAGCTGGAGGGTTAATGGGGGACGCCCTTGCGCTCTGCGGATTTCCACATACAAACAGCCATTCGTCGAGCGCTGCAACATGTGAATGCGGATCGGAGCGTTGTGCTGTGGACCGCCCCATACCCGCGCATGAGTCAGAGCTACGCGCGTCAGATGGAAGGTGCTGTGGGCCATGGGACCCCCATACCCCGCGCCACGTGCGCACATACCCCACATTTTCTGGGAGGTGAGACACCTCTGCACTCTGCAGGATCTTAATTTGACTTCAACTCCCTTCTCTCCACCGCCCCTCCCGTCACTCTCACCCTTTCGTACCAGCCAGACAGCCAGACAGCGGAGGGTCCGCCGGCCACTCATTCTGCATCGGCGACGGTCCACATCCCCACACGCATCGGTACCTCCTTCGTATTCCCGGCCTCGACCGATAACCTTCCGGGCGGAAGCCGCGGCGGAGACATTCCTGTCAAGCAGATCGGGCGTCTTGCTTGTGCACGAGATCAAGAGGGAGCGACAGAGAGGTCAATCGAGTAAGGCCAGCAAGATGGATCATGAACATCTGGGAGAAGGCGCGGCGAACACTAGGGTAACGGACTCTCACAATGGGAAGTTGTATACTACGGTCGAAGGCTCTGAGCAAGGTACAAAGGTCAAATGACGTTGAGGGCGAGTGATATTCCTCTGCTCGTACTACTTGGCCATGACAGCACAGTCGTCAGAGACCAGGGCAAACCCTTTCGACTCGACGACATTCCACCGCTCGGGGTATGCCATATCCAGCCATCGAAGTATTCCAAGCTGAAGCCACATCACATCCTACGAGCACCCCGAAGCCAACCTTGTGTGTCTCCCCAAAGTCTGCACCGCTCTTGCACACCCAGGGTTGCATCTCAGATACCCATATTCTCCAGCTTCACGAGCGCCTCCGCGATCGCCTTGTCCACCTCGTCGCCGTCGGGCACATTCTGCGTCTGGGCCTTTACGGTCCGAGTCGGCGTCGAGACGTCTGCTGGCATGGTCTTCTGTCCCACAGATGGCGACGGGACAGGAGTGGACGACTTGCCTCCGCCCGGCGACTTGAGAGGGCTGAAACGCTTGACAGGAGTAGACCGCGTGCCGGAGATCGTCGACTTGGAGGGAGTGGTCTTCGCCGGCGACGGAAACGGGATGTTGTAGATGGTCGAAGTCGATGGGGACAGTGGCTGGAATGGTGTCTCCCGCGGTGGCGGCGATTGTGGTGCGTGCTGGCGGTCGACCGGGCTGTTAGGAAGAGAGGGTCTGCCGGAGATGCTGACAAACGAGGCATCGGGGCGGAACGATCGGTCCTGAGACAGCTGACCTCGATGTGGTAGGGTCTGCGGTGCTGGAGTCTGGAAGAGTGGAAGCCGCGGTGGTGGTTCTCTGGGCGGGGCTGGAGGAGTGTCAGTCAGCCAAGCTGTGTCCTAATGTCATTGTGGAGAGAAGATATTCACCATCCGCCGCCTCCTCCTCATCCTCCGGCTCGGCGACCAAGTCCACCGGGTCCCAGTACTTGAGACTTGACTTGTTATACTGGCCGTTCTGGTATCGAGCCAGCCAGTCCGTCTTGGACCTACGGATCCTCGCGATTGCATCTGCCATCTCTTTCTGGGCCATCTGGACCTTCCATGGGAAGGCAGCCTGGACAGCGAGCTGAAGGCGGTCATCGCTTTCGTTCTCGAGGCTCGCGGGATCATGGATGCCTTGGGAGAGACAGAATTGCACGACACGGCTCTGCTGCCAGCGGTACATGTATTTGGCTTCTGCGAAAGACCCGGCTTCGTTGCACGTACGGTTGGCATCGTCAAAGCTCTTGGGACCGAAGATCTGGTGGACAACGTGTCAACGTCAGCATACGAATTGCAGCATACAACACGAGTCTGTGCGGAGAAGGCATAGCTGGAAGGTCAAGGTTACCTTTGCTGCGTTGTAGTATCCCGCCTGGGTCGCGAAGCCGATGGCTTGGGCAAGCTGGGCGTGTGCTTCCTGCATGGCTGCGGCGCTCGTTGCTGGCGAGGATTTGGATGTATGGATAGAAGTATGTGGTGAGCCAAATGCTGTGCACTGAACACTTGATAGTAGTGTGATGAAGGGGGAGGATGGAGTGGTGGGGAGTGACAAACGGGGATGAACGGGGATGAACGGGGAAGAGATGGCGGAGGCCGAGCGGGGGGACCAGGACACGTCAGGACACGACATGGCCACGCCGACACGTGCGTCCGTGTGCGGCTCGTGTGTGTAAAGAGATCGATCCCATCATCGAGGAGATGCAAGCTGTCCCTCCTCCTCGGTGTGAAGCCCGACTGCCGAATTGGGCTAGCGTACGGATACATGCAGCGCTGCCAGCGCAACACTCGCGGACCCCGAGCAGCATCGAGATGCCGACCGCCGACCGCCGAGCCTTTGCTCTCCGCACTCTTTCAAATTCCTCTCTCCCCGCAACAACTTTCAACAGCAGTCCATCCCTTTCACCGACTCCTATCACAATCAATCCACTCTACCAATCCTACCCTCAAAGTCCATTTCCCTACCAACCGCCGCCATGCCGCGCGAGCCTCCGTCCGATGACGACTCCATCTCCAGCGAAGAGGTTCCCTCCTCCGACGAGGACTACAACCTCATCTTCCTCCGTCGGACCAAGCCCGAAATCTCCGACCGTAAGTCTCTTCCGCCTCAGCACGCCGGCATCACTCACATAACACACCCCAGGCATGCGCTTCTGGTACGACGGCGTCTCCAAAGAAGACATCATCGTCCACGGCATCACCCACGCCTACGCTGCCGACGCCCTTCCCAACCTGGCCACCTTCTTGGACCTCTTCATCAACACCCTCACGGGCGCCGAGGCCATCGCTGCCGGCCGTCGCATCACCAAGCGCTGCTTGAAGTCGTTGTATGGCGCTATCACCCGCCTCCTCTCCGACAGTGGCACAAACGGCCTCATCAAATGCAGAGAGGATGAAGATGGAAACAACGCGGTGCTGGTCTCGGTCGCGCTGGTGGAGTGTGTCCGCAATGGCGAGTTCAAGATGAAGCTGCTGGACAAGGAACACCATCTCCGCGCCGAGCATCGCAAGCGTGGCCGCGTCTCCTTTGTCATCGAGCCTGACGCTCAAGCTCTTCCGGTAAGCATCTTCTCGGCCTTTTGAGAACCGGACATCATCTCAGAAACAAGAGCGAGTGCTAACGAGTTGGGGTCAGAACTCGGGCAAAGCCTTCGTGGACACCGTCATGGACTTCCTCGTCCGCCGCGAAGCCTTCACCGGCCAGCGACCCACCCTCGATGACCTTCTCAAGCCTTGCAGTGGCGGCGGGGGTGGCAGCCGAGCCCGCGTCAACGTCTCCAACGCCCGCTTCTCCAGCCAAATTGTCCCCCTGACCGAAGCTGACGCCCTCGCGCTGGAGCAGCAGAAGAAAGCATGGTCCGTCTTTGTCGAATTCATCAAGAAGGGTCTCGCGCAGTATCGTGCCTCGAACCCCGACGACCTCTCCTGGCCGCCGGCTCTCCTGACGCATTGGGAGTGGAATCACGAGAGCTTTGCCTTTGACGAGAAGAATGACTATGCCGGATGGTATGTTGCCCTGGTCCTCGCTTGCTCTTGCCTCGTTGACTGCGTTCGAACTGATGCCAACTTCGCACAGGGCTGTCGATAGTCTCGCCGCCATGCTCGATTCTTGGTAAGAAGCTGCTGTTTCTCCCATTCACTCGTCGTCCGCGGCGCTCACACAGGTCAGTCTTGTAGTCTTCTCCCCCTGTCTTCCCCCGCTTGCCATCATCTCACTGATATGTCCAATAGAGCATCCCCATCGGGCGTACAAGAGGATCGAAGTACCTCAGACGTTGGCTTCTCGCGGCGATGAGAAATGAAGTCTGTAGCACAATGGCTACTCGTCTGCGAGATATACAAGAACAAATGCGCTCATCTGGCCTTTCTCTCACGAGGGCAAAATGAGATGGTCTAGCCTTGCCCTCACGAGGGAAAGAATTTGGCTGGTATGCAAACTCATAGCTCGTCAATTGAACCTTGTCTTGTACTTGGGGTAATCAATACTCCCTGCTTCTGCGTGATGCCTTCGTGAGCTTGGATGAGGATTCACTCCTACCAATCTCTCCGACCTCACACCGTCTCGCCGGGTCGCCAATCGGAAATAGATGGCGCTGATCTCTTCCTTTTGCCGTTTTTGAAGGTTCCTATCGTAGCATTCCTGCGGGCAATTGAGGATTCTTTACATTATGCAGTAGACATGTGCACACTGGACCGTAGGTTCCGATTGACTGATTGAACGACTGCGGGATATATGAAAGGAATGGAGCCTTGATTGGAACGAAGTTCCGCGCGAGTCCGCGATTATGAAATTGCTCGATTAGCTTCCGCTTCAGTATATTTCTTGCAACGATCCCTCCATCATACAACCACGTCGGAGTCAGAGTCCGAGTCAGTACGTTCTGTCTGCTTTGGTGCTTTCTTTTCCTTGCCGGTGCTTACCCTCACCCTCATCCTCGGCGATTCAATCTCAGATTACTGCATCTGTGATTCAATCCATGACGACAATTCAGTCCCAGCGAAGGATGCCAGCGAGAGGTCGCCACACCAACCACCAAGAAAGAGTCCGTCGGCAAGGCTGAGTCCTCTGATTCGGAGAACGCTCTGGACAAGTATAGCCGGCTGGCCGCCACGAAGTCGGCAGCTTAGGCGGAGTCAGAGCCTGAGCTCGACGAGTAGGGCGCCGGCATCGCCGACGCTCTGCTGGCTGACGTAGCACCAACATGGCACCAGGAATCGCACGCGATACGTCGCACAGCTTCGCTCAGCAGTGACCGCCATCCGCGCGTCCGACATCCTGCGAGCACAGGCAGCTGAAGCTGCTGCTGCTGCTACTGCTGCGGCGCTGCCGCTGCTGCTGCGGCCGCTCCCGGTCGTAGGTAGTCCTCGCTTCATTTGCTTCTCTTCTGCATTTGCAAAGCTTCATCATATACGTGCCTCTAGACAACGCAACCTTTCCCTACACTATTGGGTCGAAAAGCTGCCCGCCCGCCGCTTTGCCTTAGTTTCGCTCTCATTTATAAATCATGTCGTACGTAAGAGGAGGATTCGGAGTACGGTGGCATGAGAGAATGCGTATGTGATCGTGACGTTGAATCGTGATTGTGGGGGGTGTGGGTTGTGGCGTGGAGCGTGGGTGTAAGAGCACATGGTGCTTTTCTTGGCGCTGGATGCCCACTGTGCTTTTCTTGGCGCTGGAAGGCCCATGGTGCTTTTCTTGGCAGTGCTTCCGCTCACTTTTCTAGCAACCCATGTTTAGGTCTTCTTTCAAAACATTTGTCCTTCGATTTGCGTGCGTCTTTTGACGGTGAAGGATCCGTGCCAAAGTATCCTGTAGAGGGTTTGGCAGATTATATGAAGATGCGGTCATTTTGTGTACCAAGGTGCTCCGACGCAGTCGAGGCGGAAGATTTCCATTTTCGGACCATTGATTTTACGTACGAGGCGTCAACGAGGTAAATACGTATGGTAGACATATCCCGCCCGTAGAGACGGAGATGGTGTCTTGAAACGAGATGGCGGTCAAAACGTTCGTGGAATCGATGCTGATATGGGTGTTATCTGTGGGCTGAGGCTGATCGCGAGAGAGGGAGATCGAGGCATTGTTCGTAGCAGGGTCGAACCTGGCCAGGACACCGGTCGACTCGCACTTTTGGTCTGCTACTGCGCCAAGTACGGCAGTTCTCGGCGGGCGTGGAGGATATCGAGCGCGGCGCCGCGTGTGGCTGGGCGAGAAAATTTCCAGGGCATTCAGGCGTCTACATAATGGAGAAGAGTTAGCGTCTCGATGCGGTAATAGCAATAATGGAGTGTGATGTGGGTGGTGGTAGTAGTAGTACACGAGCGAGTGTGATTGCATCTCTGCAGTACCTGAAGAGCTTCGCTGGGAGACGATGTGGTAAGCGGTAGATCGTCCGTCGAGATCTGTTGCATGTGATGTTGTGGTGGTGTATCCCGCACCACGGGAGAAGCCGCCGAGGTGTCCACCGCCGCCGAGGTGTGATGGAGACAACGCGCCCGCCGGAGGTTAGTCGCCTTACCACGTGACCGCGGAACCCCGCCGCTCTGTCCTGCAGCACCCTCTCTCCTGCAGCTTTCACACCTCATTTGAGCACTTCCGACCAACGACGACCGTCAATGCCACCTCCAATCGAGACATCCTCATCTGCTCAGTATCTCATATTGTCACCGTCATGCAACATCGTGTCCGCACATCCCAGCCAGCCAAATCCCGCCGACTGCGACCGCCTGCGACCGCCCCCGATGATTCCACGACGATGCCGACCCGCTGCGCGAGCATGCTATCGAGTCGCCTCGAGTCTGCTGCAGAGGGACCCTCGTATACCGCCCGACCCTATCAATAACCTCGATACGAGCGACGCGAGCTGGCTTGTCGAAAGGCCACTGACGTGACTGACGCCTCATGTCTCACTCTGACGGCCCCACCACCGGCACCTGAGACCTCTCCCTGGCTGGCCAACACGACAACACAGCACACCTCTATCCTTCTTCATCACACCAACATCCCCAGCGTACGGACTTGCCCAGCATGGACGTCCTCGCACGCCTCAACGCCGCGCTGCAGGCCTTGCGCCAGCCGCCTCCACAGTACAACTTCAACTCCGTAACCACGGTAACCGCCCGCATGGAGCTCCATCCAAACACCATGCACCTCCTCAGCTCCGACTCCTACCTCAACTCCAACGTGCAGTCGGCTCTGAAGAAAGGCGGAAAGGGCACGGACAAGCACAGCGCCAAAGTGAAGGCTGCGCTTAACGTCGTGGAAGCACTAGAGTCCCTAGTGAAGCAGCAGCAGAAAGACAGCGCGAGCAGCGCGAAGCAGAAGTCCGCAGGCAGCACAAAGCAGAAGAAGGACAAGAAATCGGGCAAGAACAAGGAGAGTACCCAGGGAAAGGATGTCGATGTCGGTCAAGGCGATGTATGGGACAATGAAGGTGGGAGCGAGGAGGACGAGTTGGAGATCGTGCAGCCGCATGGAGTCAGACGGGGTAAGAGAGGCAAGGGCAAGAAGCAGGACAATCAGAGCGGCACGGGCTGTGAGGAGAACGGTCATGGCAAGACGACCAGCGTCGGCAAGCGTCTCAAGGTCATCAGAGTTCTCCACGAGGCAGACATCTCTGGCACCGAAGATGGTCAGCAGAGGATTGTTCGTGCAGGGGAGAAACCATTGAAGATCATCAGGATCCGTGCGAGTGCCGACGATTCCGGCGAGGAAGTTGATTCGCAAGTCGACGACAGCACGGATGATCAACCACTCAAGCTCGTCCGAGTCCGCCGTCCTCCCACGGCCAACGCCCAGAACGATGCCATACAGCAGAAGCGACCTCGACGTGTCAAGGTGGCCGTCGCCCAGGATCATGACAGCGGCAACAGCGACCACTCTGAGTCTCCCGAGCCCGCAACACAGAACCACGCCCAGGACAGCACCACCACTACACAGGCCCCCTCGCTTGGAGCAACACTGTCTGGGGAAGTACAACAAGCTCAGGCCCGGATTCATTCGCAGGCCCAAGCGCATGCTCAGAACGTCCCTTCCACGCCTTCCTCAAGACGCCGTCACGCGTTGGTGTCTCACGGCGAATACACCATCCCGGAGCAATCCGGAGAACTTGAAGAAGGCGAGATCGACAGCGGCGCGGAAGAGATGGACATAGACCCGCCGACGCCTCTCCAACAGACCCCGTCCAAGCGTAAGCGCAGCGAGGCCGAGTGCGAGCGGGAGCGAAAGCGCAAAGATCTGAGGAGGGCATAAATAATGAAGATTGTCACCCCGGCCATGCGTCCGACAGACGTGCGGAGGCGACAGCAGCGTATCACGGGCCGAAGTGGAATGCAGGATATACTGCGGACTGGGAGCGGGATTGTCGACTCGGCGTTGCCAAGGCACCAGAGAACGAGATGGCGACTGGGCGAGCTGTTGGAAGCGTGCCCTCTTTGCTGCGAGAGAAATGGGTTTCCTTTTGTTCTGTAGGAGATAGCTCTGGAAATGTATGGATTTGCCCTCACAAGCTCGAGACCACTGCAGCCTGCTTCTCTTCGGCCTTGCACTTGTCCCGCTTTCAACTGCTGCCACCGTACTGGACACCCTGGACAGATCATAGGTGAACTTCTGAAGCTGGATTTGGTCCGCTTGTCTGGTCTGAGTTCAAGGGATACGGCCTGCGAGTAAGCGGCTTTCGTCTCTGGATCTGCTTTGCCAAGGCGCCGCCTACACAAAATGTGATGTTACATTCCCGTACAGCACATGATGTGCTGCCATGCTACTTGTCATGCGGTACAATTGAATAGCATTCGAAGAGCCACTCCCTCAAGCACGAGTCAATGATGTGCCGCGCCGTCAATAGCTCTGCCTGTCCTTGACCTCCCTCTCAAGTCAGATCCGGCAAGCAAAGTAGTCTTGATGCGGCAGTCCTTGGCACCTGGCCTGCGGCGGTTTGTTGCGCCATGTCTGGTTTGCCAAACACCCGAGGCCGCGACGGATGTACTCCCTGAGCTTCTTGCCCAAGTGCCAGATGTAGAAGCTGGCCTGAACCCGTGCATATGCACGATAGAATCCAGCGTGAGGTACACGGAAGATTTTGCCACATAATGGCCGTAGGATGCAGAGATGCTCCCTGGCATTTACCCCATCTCGAGAATGCATCACCTGTCGCGGAGGGGAAAGTGCAGACCCATCGGTGCAGCTTTCATCCCTCCCAGACCGTGGTCCGGGTCGTCCTGCCATTTAGCAGCAGGAGGAGGGACAGTAGAGTAGGATCGGGCGGCAGTTCAGGCCCCTGGTCAGCTGCCAGTGCTCGCAGCCGGCGCCGCGTCCGAGACGCAAGTAGCCCTTAACGCCCCGGCGAAACGTTAGTCTGGTACATCAACACATCTAGCGATTGTTGTCTCATTTGGACGAGAACATCGCTAGATCAGATCGACCGAACGTAAGGAAGGGGAGATACTTGTTCTACGTGTAGGAGCGGTAACTTCTCTGTGGAGCTTTTCGTGAATAGACAGGCTATGGACGTTGTGTACCACCATGACTCCGGAATGAACGCTATGCCAACTCTGCATAAGAGATTGTGTGTCAGAAGGGACCCAGCTAGAGACCGGGAATTGTGGTGAATTTGGTTCACTCCCCAAAGGGTTTCCAACGACGCCATTTTCCAACAGAGGGACAGTCCCAGATTGGAGTTCTGGACGGAGCAGTGGATTAGCTCCTCTCTCCGAATCATTACTAGTCTGGGTCTCAATGGCTCTTATGGATTGCAGCGACAGCGGCCGAGAACACTGTCCGGTGCTAGGACCGCAAACTCCACCACTTCGTTAGGGTGTCTAATTAATATTCAATCCATACCGCCATTCGCTCTTGTACGTCGGAAGTAGATCGTTTAGAGATGTGAATTTGTGTGAGCACAGTTTCTCGCGCAAGAAGACGGACCAACTTGTTCTAAAGCTTTCCGCGAACAAAAGGCGTATAAGACTTCCTGAAAAGGAAGACTACGAGACAGCAGCTGGCTGGGACATTCCTGTCTGCCACGTCATGCAAGTCAGAACGGCTCGTCTGTTTCTTCTTTTCTCATTGCCCCTACAGTGCGAAAAGACCCTGTCTTGCATTGACTACGAGCGGTGGCAACTGCTTTGCAACATGGGCTTCGTGGCGTGTCGCAGCTAAGGGTTACGCCGATGCAATGAGACAGGAGCCGCAAGACAAGAGGCTTGCATGTCTCTCGTACCCATCCATCCCGGTATATCATTCCAACCTCTCCCCATTCTTCCTTTTCTTCTTCTTTCTCGCCAGCTACAAACTACAAGAACTGCGCGAATCTTTGGACACCGACACCACCGACAACGAGTCTCCTGCCTCATCGGCAGCGAAAGAAGACGCAATGGCCCCACGCACCCGATCAACTCGTCGCTTCGACCACGGTCCCCCTCCCGAGCCACAAGCGCAAGCAGGGGGAATCGACACTCAGGATCGAAACCTCCTCGTCAGCTTTCCAACACCGGTCTGGGCCTTCCTACTGGTCCTCGTTCTCGTCCTCTGGACAATCTCCTTGACTGCGGCGTACAGTCGCGGCGTTGACGGTATGCTCGCAGCTCTCTGTTCATTGCTTGGAAGAAACAATGCGTAGAGCGATACTGACGTGACTATAGCGGGATGGGAGAGGCTGATAAAGGAATATTTCCCGATAGAGCAAGAAGGATGAGGATCAGGAAGCGAAGGGTTCTCGTTGTATTTTCTTGTGTGCGCGCGTTGAATCAGTGTACACTCGAAGAGGTGTAATACGAATAAGAGGTGTTGCTGCTGCAGAAGTGAGCAGAGTGTGGCAGGATAGGGAACGCGTGTAGAAAGTTAGTCACTTGCGATCGGCATCTGTGTAGCCGAGATTACGTGATTCTGGTAGGCATCCCGACGTCACACGTCTCGGTGACACGTGGACGCGGGAAGGGCCGCAAGAGCTTATTCCGACCTCTTCGGTCTTGTTCACTTCAGGCTCACCTCGCACCTCCCCCGCCTCATTTCAAGCTCGTTATCCGAACTCGCCGAGTGCTTGCCACTGTATTGCAGCTTTTCCACTCCACAGTCCAGTGAAGCCCAGCCTCTACGTAAGCGACTCCTAATACAGACCTCGAACCGTCGCATGCGGCATGCGCGGCGCGCCGACGATACCCAGGGCCGGAACAGCAGAGTGGGAGCAGAAACGACTCTCAAGAAGACAGGTGGAGTTGATGTATATAGAACATCGATAAAAAAGAGGAAGAGAACTGCGAAGCGGGTCTGGGACTGAGAATCTCCACGGCGCTACGAGGAGAACAGGCGAATTCGACAAGTGGTAATGATCATGTTGAACCTTGGGTTTCAAGATGTGGAGATGCAATTCCGGCGGGTAGATCGGGTCCGAGTTAGACCTTGAGATAAATAGAATGGCGAAGTTCGCATGTGAGTGATAAGCTTGGCCTCGTGAAGAACGGAAATTGTAATAGATCGGCTGTCCCAAAGCACATTGTGCTCAAGTTTGGAAAGCACCGGTCTGTGAACAAAGCACTAAGGAACGAAGCTGCGGTTGTGCTCGTGCTTGCGGGGTCAACTTTGTACAACGCTACTTCCACAGGAATACTGGGATGCTCCGCCACAATGAGACTGCTGTCAATGATGGCTAAGGTGTGTTGATCTCTTTCCTCGCCTTTTCTCCGTCCAGTCGTCTGCGTGGTGGTATGCGAGTCTTCGTCAAGACTCTCACTGGCAGGACGATCGACCTCGAGGTTGAATCATCAGACACAATCGACAACGTCAAGTCCAAGATTCAAGACAAGGAGAGTATCCCACCAGACTAGCAGCGCTTGAGGACGACCGCACTCTATCCGCCTACAACATCCAGAAAGAGCCCACCCTCCACTTGATCCGCCGTCTCCACCTGCGTGGTGGTATACATATCTTCGTCAAGACCCTCACAGGCAATACCATCACCTCCCTCGACGTCGAGAGCTCTGACACCATCGACAACGTCAAGTCAAAGATACAAGACAAGGAGGGCATCCCACCAGACCAGCAGCGCCTGAAGGCGGCCGTACACTCTCCGACTACAACATTCAGGAGGAATCGACACTGCACTTCGTCCTCCGTCTCCACCTCCGCGGTGGTATAGAGATCTTCTTCAAGACCCTCACAGGCAAGACCATCACACTCGAGGTTGAATCGTTAGAATCGTCCGGCACCATCGACATTGTCAAGTCCAAGATGAATCGTCCAGTGACAGAAGAAGACTACGCACATCAGTTTGTCCAGAATCTCCTCCGCAATATCTCTCCCGCGAACCGCGAGCCTGTCGTCCGCAACTGGCTCAGTAGCAACATTCCCCTCCATGATCGCATGAGCTGGAAAATCTTGGCCTTCTGGACTCTTTACAGGCGCGAATGGCCTCAGCAGGCCTCGGCCTTGGAGCAAGATGATCGTTTTGCGCTCCCGCTCTCCGCCGCCCTCCAATCCGCCTCGACGCAGGCAACTCGGCATCAGAATGCTCGTCGACGGGTCGAGAACAATTGGCCTGGATGGGATTGGCGGATCCCAGACAATCGTGCGCCGCCTGATGCGTGGTCTTTTGGGTTGTTAGAGAAGATGGGAACGCTGAGTTCGCAGACCAGAGGGTCCGACTATGCTGCGATCGCGGAACAGCTCGCTGCGGAGGTGAGAACGAGGTGTTTTTTTGGCGCCAGTGGGCCTTTCTTGACGCCGAGGGATGTGGCCGCTGTTGTTGTAAAGCATAAGTCCACAGCTAGCTCCGCCGCTCCTCCCTCCGCCGCTCCTCGCTCCTCCACTTTCATCATGGACGCACCATCGGCGCTTGCTGGATCTTCCAGCTTCATCACCAATCCCGGAGAGGAGACCGTGGTGCAGCAGACCAATAACGACGTGAGTCTGAGGTCTGCTGCACCCGTTCCCTCTCACGGCAAAGAAGTGGAACCATCGCTGCCTGACGATGATGAAGACGACGATGAGACGGGGGCGGAAATTGAAACGGGCCGTGCTGGGAGATCGCCGCTTTTGCCGGACGATGAGACCTCTTTGTCGCTGCAGATGCAGCCATCGCAAAGTAATGGCAATGGACAGAGCCTCCTGAGTCCCGCCGAGGCATCTCCATCTCCATCACCACCACCTCCACCAGCTCCAGCTCCAGCTCCTGCGCCTGCGCCTGCGCCAGAGCCAAGAAGGAGCTCGCGGCAAAAGAGAGCCGCACCCTCTCCCTCTCCATCTCCTCCCTCGCCAGTGGCGAAGAGGCCGAAAAAGCCTCGAAGAACTGCTGCTGCTGCTGCTGCTGCCACCACCACCACCACCACCGCTACCACTACCACTACCGCCGCCGCCGCCGAAACGGCTGGGAGCCGTATTTTGGCTCAATTTGACGAGCGAGTCTCCGCGGAGACGGATCCCCAACGCTTGGAAGAAGCTCGCCTGGCGCGAGAAGCTGTTTTGGGTGCGCTGCCGGGCTGGTTTTTTAGGTAGAGTATATATATTCTGACATGGCTATTTGTTTATTTGAATCGATAGACGGCTTTTGTTCTTGAACAACGAGTCCCAATTCTATCTCATTGTCGTCTCATTCTCGCTCAGTCTGATAGGACGGAATTTGGTACGGTTCTCGACTGACCTGGTCCGCTTTTCTTTTGCTTTTCCTGGCAGACGTGCCACCACTCTGGGTTTGCTTCCATGCACTTCAATTTGAGATGATGGCATCTGCCTGGATAATAAACCTGTTTGATCCACCGAGGGTCTATGATCTTTGCGTACGATTCCCTTCAAACTCGTAAGGCCCTGCCCAACTTCAATTTTCAAGCTACTGCCCGCTTCAATCCCAGACGGTTTCGATACCTCTCTCTGCCCTCAAAGATCTCCTTGACGATACTTGTATGCTTTCAAAACACACCAAAAACCTCTCTTGGGACGTACCTCCCTTCCCGAAGGTGAAACCTCCTCCCCTCGCCCTGAGAGCCTACCTTATCTTCGAGTTTCTTTCCCGAAGAAGTTCTGTGCCTCCTCGCTCCCTCTCCTTCGTCCAACTTATTCTATCTATCTTCTTTCAATACCTTCAAAGAAGGCACAGAGTGGCAGATGGTCCGTGCAAAACTCGTGTAGCGCTAACACGGACCACGTAGGTACATGAGATTTGCACGGACCACCCATTCCTAACGCTAGATCACCATTTGCAGGTGTCTTCTGGGGGGACATGCTAGTAAGAGCCTGAGAGAAGGTGGACATTATTGTCATTTCGGCAGACTTTTGAAGACGAAGAACAAAACCGGTTTGTACCGACTAAACCGGTGCTCCTCGATTAATGGACTTCGAGCTTCCAGCTCTTTTGTATACTTGCGCGAACTCCCAAGGACCGAGAGACAAAAGAGTACTTCTCGCTTATATCTATCTCCTGTACACCTGTAATATCACAATCGCAGCAGGTCCTGTCCGGTTTCGTGTAGGTCCTACTCAAAGTTCACCTCTCCCGCTTGACATCCACCTTCTGCTCCCTTCTCTGCCTATCGTCGTCATCCCTGAAGCGCATGATGCGCAATGTTTCTGCATGTATATTCGAGTGAACCTTCTCCAACGACGAAAGCGACGACGAGAGTGGACCTGATGTTGGCATTGTAGCACATCGTGCCGGCACATCGGGCTTGTGCTCCTGTCCGTGCTCGCTCTTTCTCATTTTGCCGATGAACTGCTCCTCTGAATTCTTCTTGCGATAGGGACTCGCCGCCTTTGCTGCCTCGGACTGCGATCCGAGCGCCTTTGTGTTGTTGGAGGACGGTGGTAATAAGTGCTGCGATCTCAGAGATTGGAACTGTGCAAGGAGGCTCTCGGCGGTTTGGGCTTCGGAGATGTATCGATCGAGCTCGGCGGAGAGGGTGTGTGTGTGGTCTTGATCGTCATGGTCGTCGGACATTTCTCCGTCGCCAAGGCGGTGACAGTGTTGGAGTTTGGAAAGCGTAAGAGGGTATTCCTGACGAAACACGTCAATCATGGTTTCCGAGATCGTGGGTGATGAGGCTGTGTTGTCTTCGGAGATGGCCGAGAGAGGATCTCTGCTCCAGTCAGGTTTGGGTGACTTTTCGTTTGGGATGGCTGGGAGGAGCTGGTCGTTCGAGATAGCTCGACGGAATTCCATAGCTAAATTGGCTTCCCGCTCATCCCCCGCAGACCGAACTGCAAACTCCCAAACTTCATCCACGGTGTTGAAAGCGGGAAGGGTCTCCTCCCAGACGGAAACGGTGTCTTGTTTCGCGGTTTTGTTTGCGGATACGAGGAAGTGTTGGATAAGAATGAGAATGGCAACCTTCGCTATCCGCCACAAACCCGTGGGCTTCGATTCTTGAGGAGAGCGAATATGGCGGACCTCAACGGCGGCAAGATGTTGCATGTTGAGAAGCTTGCGGAGCTTCTCCTCCATGTCGGCAATCACATGCGGTGTGATATCTGCTGCATCGTTGAGCGGAAAGTCATTTTGGTCGTCGCTGTTGGAGATGTCGAGGAACAGCATTATGGCGCCGGCTCCGAGATCCACATGGGCCAAAGACCATGCTATCACCGCCGGTGGTGGAGGGCTATCGAGTGAAGCTCTCTCCCGCGGGATTGAGGTGCAAGATGCTGCCAGGACAGGAAGATGTTGTTGATGTTGCCCTTCGGGATGAAGCGAGACGATGCGCAGGATTGCACAGTCGGAGGGAAGTGGCTGCTGGTGTGAGGAGTTTGCAGGGCGGAGTGGGGTTCCCGCCAGCGTATCAAACCATCTTTGGAGGTGCAGCAAGTCGCGTTCATGTGGATGAGCGACGGCGGGTACGATGGCGGTGTCCGTAGCGTCGGTGATGTCCATTTCCGTCACTGTACAGTGCGATGCCAAGTCAAGGTCATGTGATATTGTCTCTGGATGTCCTGTCTGCGCGTCTATACCTCGTCTTCAGGCAGCCGCGCCCCGCAGCAAGAAATCTTGGCGGCCACCATATATAACGCCGAGACTGTAGATTTCGATAAAGCAGCTCTCAATATTTGGTGTGACTTACTGTGGGAATTGTTGAATGTGCCGCCGCTGCAAGCTACGCGGTCGGAGCTTTTTGCGGCCTTTCGCGGCGAAAAAATTGGTCCTGGCAGTGGATGCCTGGATGCCTGATTCTCGGCCCCAAGCGAAGCTCCTTATTTCAACGTCACGTCAAAATCTTCCATCACAATCTCTCTACGCGAACGCAAGACATGCTATATCCGAGATTGTGTCTAAGTCCTTACGTCACTCAGGGATGCACGCCGCTACTAAACGTATAAGGTCTACCACTGCTGAACATGTGAAATTTACTACTGCTCGAGATGTCGAACCAACGCGGACCCGGATATACGAAAGTCTATCACGTTTCGGATTGCGAAATGCATACTACTCACGATGAGGGGCCTCTCGTAGTCAGCATGCCGAGCCATACGGCTAGAATGGACGGGAAGTGGACAGTCGCTTAGACACTACGTTGGACCGCTTCTTAGAAACAATCACCTTCGCAGTTGAGGTCACACGAGTTTCACGCATAGGCCAAACTACTAACGCCAGTCCAGAGCGCCGAGACTCAAGTAAGAGAATGACCAGTCGAGACTGAGGCGAATTATCGGTGGCTCGTTGGCCGAACCGAGAGCAACTTCGACATCAACTGGCCATATGACTGAGATTGAGTAGGTCGCGATTTTGCTGCGTGACTAGTGGTGCTGTCGTACACTGGCGAGACAGCTGTGCATGATCAAGACTTGCAGTATCACCTGTTCGAGGCGCTTACCTACACGAAGCAAGCCTTTCCTTACGCTTTACTTGCGCATTCTCTTCACTGCTACAGTGGCGGGCAGTTGCGGTCTCTCGTGCAGCAGCATCTTGCTTGAATGCGAATCTACGTTTACTGAATCCGGATGTTAGGTATACATTCCAGCGCGATTGAGATCTGCGTCGGAAGAGCAATTTCGCCACGCTGACCACGCTGTCCCCGCTGAATTGAATGAAAATCCATTTCATGGTTGCCGGAAAGAGATTGCGAGTGAGAATATACTAGAGACGGGGAGATCTCGCCACTGAGTTGGTACGGATGGGATTGTTCAAAAGCAAGACCTTTTGCTTGAAGTGTACGAAATCATTCGGCAACTTGACCAATCTATTGTAGCAAATATGCGTAAGTCCCAGAGTCCCAGGGGACAGCGAGGAACATCGCGGTCAAGCAAAGGCAGAGAATGGACGTCGTGATTCATCAGGCTATCTTCGTCAATGTTCTGTGACGTAGAGCGATGGCGGCTTAAGTCTTCCAGCAGGCCCGCATTTTGCCTACCCTTCGACTCTTTGTTCCTAATACTATAGTGCTTCGATGACGGAGACGTGCTATTCGAGGAATTGAGACTGCATATACGGTACTTTCAATCCCAAAGCGGAGCTCGATGGTCGGGAGGATCGTGGAATCTTACGGTCGAAGTAGAAATAGGAGCTTCTAAAAGACCGATCGAGACGGTCTTGTCCAATACGGCCCTGGATATCCCTAGTCATTACGCCCGTCTGGGTTGACAGACGAGTTCGTAGCATCATCACTTCTGTATAGACATTCATAGAGATATGGAGCTACGACAGGACGACGGTTTGCAATCGACGACGGCTTACACATCTTGTTACACAGACGCGAGAGACTGCTCGCAGTCGTTCCATCCACGCGAGCGATGGGTGCCCACCGACATTCGATGCGCGAGCCGTCGCCGATCTAAGCAATCACCGTGGACCAGACAATCCTACTTTTGCTCGGTCTCGGGAGTTTGAAGAAGATTCTACTCCTCTTTGTAATCCAGATCTGGATGCTACGTTTGTCCCTGGTTGACCGTTACATCCTCAGCCCCACTCTCAGCCTGGATCTCTAGCAAGAAGCCAAAAGCGTAGCAAGATCCGAGAGATCGAATGTATATCCACCGAAACTGGACGAGAAGTGTATAACACAATGTAGTGCGGTCGACCTTGTATCGCGACGGAGTAGCGTGCAGCAGTAGAGGCCAAGTTAGTCGATCCTTAACGGTGCTTGAGTTCGCTTACGGGCACCATGTGCTCCATCTAGCGAGCATGATGTGCTCCAGCCTAAATGCCTGTGCTAGTGCTAGCGTTCGTGCTCTGGTTTGTATACGTGACGTGGCCAATCCGAGTAGGAATCAGCCCGGGAAGCTCAATAATAGAGCAATTCCTAATGGATCTGCGGCTGATATATTAGGGGAAAAAGACTCAGAGCGAGTGGAAGAAACAAAGCCAAGGCCAAAACGTCCATTTTGCCCAACTTCTCCCAGGCAGTCGTAAGCGAGGAGCCAGCAAGTTTGCGAGCGCTCGGTGTGGAGATTTGACGATTCCCAGCCTGCAATTGCAGCTACTCCATCCTCCATACCGCTCGGAGAGGATTTGGCTTTAACGGAAGTGAGGGACCAGCGGAGCAGCACCCATAATCTGGGGGCCATCGTTGTACTCGCACTCGTCACCGTCATGGCCATCAGACATATCGATCATCGTTTCCATCCACGCCATCTTCTCCTCCGTCGCTTTCTCGGCAATGATGTGCAAGCTACGCCGGAATCGCGGTACAGGTCGAAGGGCGAGCTCGAAGGATTCCTCTAAGACGTGTACAGAGGGATAGGAGGTTGTCTGTGCGGGTGATGAGCCAGGTCCAACAAAATGGCTCTAAGATCCTGGCTCGCATGCAGAGCCAGAAGGATGCAGGGCGGGGGATACCGGGACAGTGCCTATACTAACACTAGGGTAAAGCAGCGCTGGGGTTGGGTTCTATGTGCGCTCATGGCTTTGCCATGTTAGCTCTTTTGAACTCCGACGCAGGAGAACTTGTTCGCTGGGGGCGTTGGTAACGAGGGCTGCTAATTAGAAAAGGTCGTGTTGGGAGCGAAGATATGCCTCGCCTGCACGGTCTTGGGAGAGGGCGAAGTGATTAGGCAACAGAAACTGTACAAACGACAGGCTGTTCGCGTCTGATGCCTGTGGATAGTACAAGCTGGACGTGATCTTGGCTAAATCGTCTGAATAAGGAATAGAATTTGTTAATAGCCATCTGCATCCAGCTTCAAATACGTATGGGATAGACCGTCACCCTGGAGTGGCATGGAATGGGCCACATATCTTACCAAAATGGAGCTGTATAACTGTCCGATGGACGGTAGAGGGCATGTGAAGACAAAGAAAGAGAAGGTTCAATAGGCCAGGCTTTCTCTCATTCTGCAAGCAAGCCTAGTATCAACAAGCACTCCCATTCTCCCTGGATGCCTATCTCCTTCCCGCATTGTAGACTTACAGTCGGGATAAGCACCAGGGAAGCAAATCCAAAGCAGTCTCCAAAAGAACAAGCCCCCCCTTTATGAAAATCAACCCTCCGCGTGATGTCCATCTCCTTCCCGCGTTATAGACTTACAGTCGGGATGAACACTAGCGAGACCCAACCACAATTCGCAAGCAAAACCGAAGTACAAAACCGCATTTGTCCGGTCTCTGTCGCTGCCCATCTCCTTCCCGCGTTATAGACTTACAGTCGGGATGAGCGCTGACAAGACCCAAAAGAACAAGCTGAAAGCAAACGCACCGCCCATTGGCACCCATACAAAAGAAAAAGTTGAAAGCAAACGCACCGCCCATTCGCACCCATGAAAATGCAAGAACGCTGAAAAAAACCACTCCAATCACCAATTCCTCTGTCCTCTCCCGCTCTCTCATATAACAATCCGTCCTTGGCTCCGCAGCAAGATGACGCTTGAAATCGCCTGGAAAAGGTCTCTCGTCGCACAAAATTCAAAGATCCATCAGACCACAACGGCAGTGCCATGACTCTCAAGCTCGTCTGCAGTTCGATGCTTGAAGGAGAGACACTGTAACGCCGAAGGGTAGCAAGAACGTTGGTTCAGTTGCCTTCTGAATCTTTGGAAATGCGTCGAGAGCTTCCCCAGTTTGGTATGCGATTCCAAAGCGGCGCGGGAAGTGCACCAGTCTGGATGGTCGTATCGAAAAGAAAGAAGAGAAAGAAAAAAATTGGGCGATGAGTTCTTTTTAACACCTGGGAAACGGCGGTGTACGGCACCGAGACGTGCAGGAGATTCAGTTGCCGGCCCGCGGAGAGCTCGGAGGCGGGGAAACTAAGCTCCGAAGCTCGCGGTACTTGTTCAATTGCCGATTTGGGAAATTCGTATGCACGACGCTCGTTACCGGGCATACTAAGCTCCGAGCCTCGACTGCACACCGTCACTCCTACGGAAACCACCTCCTTCTAATTGTGTTGTTAGCTATCGAGTCCTATATCGTGCTCCTAGATAAACTGGCCAGGGCATAGATCCTCTCACACATTATTAAGCTCCTGGCCACTAACGCATGCAAGTCGGAATCTCTTATGTTGTACTTAAGCATCTCTATAATGTCGTACTTATCGGACTGGACAACCACTATGCTTTCAACATTAAGCTTCGGGTCAGGCCCAAAATCGACGCCATGGACGCCAGAGAGATCGACGGCCAGTCGTGTCTTATGGTCTTATCCGCCATGTACACCAAATCGACAGTCGTCGTGCCATTCGCCAGCCTCCAGTACATGCCTGTACTAGCGTTACCTAGGCTCCCCTCCTCGAAGTCATTGGAGAGCGATTCGCTAACGGTACAGATGACGGTCATGTGCTTCAAATCGAAACCAAACCGTGGACCGTGGTGGAGATTTACAAAGTCGCATCCAGTCCTGTTAAAAATTGCACGCGCAAGCGCAACCGCCTGTGTGCCTGATTTCGCTTCAATGAAGGTAGGCTTACTCCCAGGATCGTACGCAATCTCTTTTCTTGATCCCGTCGTATGGATGCAGTGGCATATGTCGTTGAGGCTGCCGTCATGCCGTTGAGGCTGCCGTCATGCCATGCGCCGTTGGTCACGCTGATGCTCAGTACCCCGTCGTAAGGTAGAGGCATTTCCCCTAAGCTTGCTAGCGTGCTTACCTCGATATTCATGCTTAGTACCACGAGAGGAGGAACTTCGGCAGGTTCGGCGAGCCTAGGAGGACCCTTCGATCAGATCGTCCTGTGTAGACAAGCTGGGACTGGGACTGGGACTGGTCACTGTCGAGCCCGGCAGCGCGGCATGTGGCACTATCAAATGCTCAAGCAGCAGCTCAACGGAGACGTCTGCGCATCAGATCTGATCGTCGCAGGGACTGGTATCGCGGATATCCTTTGTCGTGCGCTTGCATCGTGCTCTTTGGAAGCCTTGCTAAGGCATGTATTGATGAGGACAAAGTTGCGGTTAGGAAGAGAAGTCCGCGGCGTGGAAGTTCGGTTGGTGAAAACGCGAAGGGACCACGAGGAGCGCTACGGTAAGCAATATCGTGATTCCCGTCGCACTGCAGGATGTGGAGCTGCTCAAGCTCGACTCGAGGGACCCATACGCGATGAACAGCATGCTCGTTGCTCTGGGTCAGCAGTCTGGCCTGGCGGTGCCGCGGAGGCTCAGA
Source organism: Lecanosticta acicola (assembly GCA_963674455.1). Classification (NCBI taxonomy): domain Eukaryota; kingdom Fungi; phylum Ascomycota; class Dothideomycetes; order Mycosphaerellales; family Mycosphaerellaceae; genus Lecanosticta; species Lecanosticta acicola. The sequence continues at coordinate 48,127 of CAVMBE010000135.1, forward strand.
GTCCTGTTGTTTGCCAGTCTGGCTGAGGTGCTTTTCAAGATAGGAACTTGCATGAGCCAAAAGCGGCGCAGGTGGAACTCGAGAACAGGATGACTTAGAATTCCGGCGTGCAGGGATGGAAGGATGGTCGCGATGACGAGCGGAAAGGCACCGATGTCTGCGTTGGGATCATCCGATGATTACCAATACAAGGGGAGCTGGAGGACCTGCTTTCCCCGTCAGTGGCCGCTCGTGATGCACTTTGATTCTTGAAAAGAATTCGAGCCGTAGAGTCAGTTCGTGCAATCTGCTAGAGAATTGCTCGCTCCTTGGCGGCTCCAAGCGTCGGTGGATGACAAAGTGGACGCTCTTGGGAGGCTGGAACATTATGCAGGAGACAAAGCATGTGGTGATAGGATCCAGAAGGAACGCAATATCACGCGACGTGAAACGCGGTGCTTGCTGTTCGTGGAAGCGGCAGAGGCTGGGACAGTAAGCGACGAGGAAAGCACATGGTGCTTTTCTTGGCAGGTTTCGCGTAACACCCCGCTTTACTAGGTGCTCGGCGAGCCGTAACACATCGCAGGCAGATCGGCAACCTAGTATCGGCGGATATATAATGTCGCATGCATCCGTACATTGAAAGGCATCCAACCTCCCTAAGTCTCTGGGTCAAAAGGAAGAGAGAGAGGGAAAACGCATTGCGTGGAACTGTCGAGTCGGCATATTGTGCTTTTCTTGGCAAGTTTCGTCAGCACATCGAGCGTTCCTCGGCAAGCTGACTGCCGATACTATTCGCGCGGATCGGCAGGACGTACTCGGCAACACTGTCCCACGTCTTAGTACATACTGCTCGTGCTCTACAATTGATATGATTCCTCTTGTCGTTCCGATTGAGAGAGGCAAAGAAAAAACAAAGACATCTGTAGCAATCCGGTCGCTAGAGTGCCGAGGATCCCGTACAGCCGGCTTCAGTTAGTAGGCGGAAGGCAGCCGATTCGCTCGGACGCCCCCGCCTCTAGCTTTGTTGCCTCCAACCATCTAGCCGCCTACGGCCATCTCGACATCTCTATTAACAGCGACTTCATTTCTATTATTATTATTAAAACATTTCTATCTAAACCTTCTTCCATGTCGTTACCTACGGCATCGTTCGGTAGCGATCTCCCTACTTCGGTTTACGTATCGCCCGACCTATACGGTAACGGTAGTAGCTCTCCTACGACGAGCGTCGAGATTACGCCCGAGGAGTAACAGTCCGACAAGGAGCGCGCCCGACAGAATCAAGCTAAGTAGCGCGGTAACAAGACTTAAGAAGAGTAAGAGAATTAGTAGTAGTAGTAGGGGGAACAATAAGAAGAGGTACCGCGTAGGGTAGTAGAGGTCCTCGAGACATATACTAAGCTTACGGAAGGTCAGCCCCTTCCGACGCGACAAGAAGGAGGATTAGAGGACGTACACGACCTCGAGTAGACTCTTACACCTAATTAATACTAGTACTTACGACGTATTATTACCTCGCGCGACTCGCGCTAGATCGCTACCGTACGCTAGGTACCCGACAAAGCCCGCGAAGAGTACTATCTATAGAAGTAGCTTCTTCGCCTCCGTATGTACGAACCTATCTATAGCGAGACCGTATACTTAGTAGCCCTCGCTATTCTAGATATACTAAAGAAGCGCCTAAAGTAGGACCCTTCGTTACTCTAGTACCGGAACACTTTCTTCGTCGGCTCCAATTCGACTATCGAGCTAAAGGAGGGCGACGAGAGGTATCTATAGGTCCCGGACGTATCTATTAAGATAAGCGGGACATAGCTTCTACTATTCGTAATTAAGGTTAAGTTCTCGAACCCGCTACCCGACAGTAAGGCCGAGAACTACATTTACAGGAGTGAAGTAGACATCCGGACTGTTCTGTATCTAAATATCGACTACCGGAGCCCTAAGGAGTAGAAGACAAATTACGATCTATATAAGATAACTATCTCTCTCTTCCGTCTCGAGCCCGAGTCTACTAATCCGACATGTATGTACCTAACGCCGTTCCTTTATAATGTTCCAATTCCCTCTATACTAGAGCTCGAGTAAGACCCTACACTCCGGAACTAGGACCTTACCCTCCGACTAGGCGACTTCTATCCCGAGCTCGACTTTAAGGACACATTTACCGTACTCTTTAGCGAAATTCGAGCGCTACTAGACCACGCTATCGAAATTCAGTAGTAGAAAGATAAGGGTAATAATAAGAGAAGTAAGGAAGCGCCTCGGATAAAGCTAGGTAATAGAAAGAGGACTAGAGAAGAGGCATAACCGGATTTAGACGAAGGTAGGACTCTAACTACGAGTTCGGATATAGGCGAGGAAGATAATACGGAGTACAAGCCGTCTACTACTAAGCGAGTGAAGCGAGATACGTAGCTTCCTACGCGAGAATCCCGCCGCCGCTTAAAGGCTACGGAGAGTTCATTATACGGTAAAGGGGAGTCCTAATCTATAGGTATAACTTTAGAGATCGTCCGAAGCTACGACACTCTATCTAGAGCGTACTAACGTCCCTAGGAAGGCCTAATCCTTTTAGTAATTACTAATACTATCTAACCGAACGAGGAACCCTAGTTACTAATAGCGCCGCTATAGGCGCTCTTATAGCGTTAGCGCCTAGTTAGCTGTTCTTCGAAGACGTCCGATCGGTCTATTAGAGATATGCATCCTTTAGGGCTCGGTATACCTAAGTTTAGCTCTTATAAAGTTAAGATATAATAATACCGGCGACTGTAGAGGGGTCATTCTTATGTCTTGTGTTACCGTAGGACGGATAAAGGGGAGGTAGAAGTGTAGGGTTCCTCTAGCCTTCTTTACTCGTCTGGAACGGATACCGCAAACCGTAATACGGGCATCTCGGAGTACGGATGTATCGATAGATTTCGATCTCGCTCGTGTTATATTATCTCTTTAGATTTCGACCTCGTAAGTCGTCCGGCTTTAAAGGAATTAGATATTCTAAATCGAAGTGTCTTCTAATCTCTCCTAGCGTGTAGCCCCTTTCACTCTTAT
>CAVMBE010000136.1:0-51047 GCA_963674455.1 Lecanosticta acicola
ACAGGCCGTACGTACGGTCACGTGCCGTCGGAGCTACCCTCAAGCAAAGGTCAGGCATCAAGGCTCGATCATGGCAGCGTGAGCGAGTCAGGGACGCAGAGGCAATCCGGGCAATCGATGACGGCCTTGCGCGCATCCAGCAAGAATTCGCAGGAAATCACCGCGATCGTCTGTGCAGTCTGCTGCTTGAACAGGACAGGGTTGGAATAATATGTCTGTGAGGCCGCCGTGTGACGGGGAAGAAGTGCGTTTAGGGAGTGTTTCGCGTGAGCAGCGAATCAGCCGGCGCGCGTCGCATCAACAAAGGAGTCGGCCTGTCATTCCGGCGCAGGCAAGCAGGAGGCCAGACGAGACACCCTGCAACAAGCAGACTTGGTACTATCGATTGATTGATCCGTCGTTATTGTGTGTGTCCACCTCGTACTATAGAACCCGACGCCCGCACTTGGTCTGCCCATGGTCGCACAGTCGGGCGTGAACAATCGCAGGCTTACTGGGCCCCACCGTCCCGTATCCCGTATCCCTCCCGTGCTCTGCCCTCCACGCCCTCGAGTTCCAATTCGATTGCCCTTCTCGTCCTCTGCACCTCGTCACGTTCGTTCGTTCGTTCGTTCGTTCGTTCGCCCGCCCGCCCTCATCACAGCCTGGAGTCGTGGCAGCCAGTACACCCACCCGGCCAGCAAGCAGCACGCCGCACGCCGCACGCCGCGAGGAGAGAGTCACGACCCGTTTGCAGCCGACAGGAGACAGCCGACAGGAGACAGGCGACAGGCGACGGGCGACAGGCGACAACCGACAGGAGACGGGCGATAAACCAAAACAGGTGGAAAAGGGAGATATAGACTGCACGGTGCTGAGGTGGGCACATCGGAAGAGGGGTCGCTGGTTGCGCTTTGGAACTTTCAACTGGGCAAATCGGACGGCCCGGGCCGTCTCTGGCGCCGACGCACACTCCTCTCTCCGGCCTGGCCTCCCTCCCACCAGACCCATCCTTAGGCGGTACTGTACTCAACTCACCCTTGCTTCCGACCGCCAAACCGCTCCCTCCTCCTGCCAACTCCCTCTCCGCCCTTGCCACCCCTCCCTCCCTCCCTCCCTCTCTCTCTCCGCCCCGCCCTCACTGTCGCCCCATCCCTCCATGAAGCCTGCCGCCGCCTGAGGCTGGCGACTATGGAGATCGCGTCTCCCCACGCACTAGACCGAGCCCTGAACCATCCAGGAGTCGGTGTCCAACACTTCGCCGCTAGACTACACCACCACCCCAACATGACTGCCGGCGCAAAGCCGGCGCACAACCTCATGCATTCCCACGCTTCCATTCAGTCGCTGCACTCTCAGCCCTCCTCCCGCTCCAGCGACGCCACTACTGGCACAACCACCTCCACCCTCTTCAACCCTCCGCCCATGCCCCCCAATGCGGGCGCCGTCGCCAATGGCCTGGCCGACGCCGGCGACGTCAAACCCAATAACCACATCATGAACTCTCTCGCCGACGCCAGCAGCTCTCTCTTCCAGATCTGCGTCGCCTTGCGACAGCGTCTGCTCGGTGTCCCCGGCTTCAACGAATCCTTGATCGAGGAGGAAGAAGAGGCCGAAGAAGATACAGACCCCGTCACATTATTATGGAGGACCTTCCGCAGAGGATACCCGCTCATGCTACTCTACAACGCCCTGCGACCCACCCAGCCGCTGAGTCTACCGCAAGGTGTCAAGGAGGACAAGAAGGCCAAGGCCGCAACTTTCAAGTTCATCCAGGCCTGTAACTCCGATTTGAAGATACCCCAGGATGAGCTCTTCATCGTCACCGACCTGTACGGCGATGACACGACGGGTTTCGTCAAGGTTGCCAGGGTAGTAAACCGTGTGCTCGATGTCTTGGTCCAACGCGGCCTGGTGGAGGATGTACGGCCCACAGCGTCCGACTTTGAGCAGGCAGAGAAGGGGATGAAGCGGACTCAGAGACAACACATCGTTTCCGAGCTGGTGAAGACAGAGAGAACATACGTACAACATCTGGAGCTCCTTCAAGCCTTTAAGCATTTGGTGGAGGAGAAAGGTGTGATTCCGGGAGACGCTGTGCACGACATCTTCCTCAACCTGAACGCACTCTTGGACTTCCAAAGGCGATTCCTCATCCGCGTGGAGCAGACCAATGCCCTGTCAGAGGATGAACAGAACTGGGGCAAGCTGTTTCTGCTTTACGCCGACGCGTTCAGGGTCTACGAGCCTTATATCGCGAACCAAAAGAAATGCGAGAAGACGGTGATTGCTGGATTCTCGAAACTGAGAGAAGCTGGAGGGAGTCTTGAGATGAGGCAGATTGTCGAGTCGCCTACTTCACTTTGCGCTTTCCTGATGAAGCCATTCCAGAGATTAACAAAGTACCCTCTACTTCTGGAGCAGCTGTACAAGAAGGGAGATCTCGACGAGGACCGGAGACAAGATTTGCTCAACGGAATGGAAGCCGCGCAAGGCGTTCTTACGAGAACGAACAAGGCCGTCGACAAGGAGGAGAAGATCGAAGCTGTGCAGGAACTGAAGCAGAGAGTTGAAGATTGGAAGGGTCACCGGGTAGAGGTATTCGGTGAACTTCTGCTATACGGTACATTTACGGTGCTGAAGAGCGAAAACTTGGCCAACGGCAAGGACGGAGAGCGATCAGTGAGTGATGAAACCGCCGGCCATGCGCCTCGCCTCTCACCTAACTTTACTAAGCAATCCTTCCAGTATCACGTCTATCTCTTCGAGACAATTCTTCTGTGCTGCAAGAACATTGACATCAACAAGCCCAAGAACAAGCTGTCGAACAAGAGCCTTGTCGATAACAAGGGCAAGCCGAAACTGCAGCTCAAGGGACGCATTTTCATGCAGAATGTCACTGATTTGGTTTCGCTGGCCAAACCCGGTATGAGCAACACCTCTAACACGTCGCATTTAGCGATTCGCAGCAGTGATCCGGTATGTTGAAAAGGATATGGCTAATTTGGTTCGATTGCAGGCTCATATACTTGTCAGATTTTTTGGAAGGGGGATCCAAGCATCGAGAATTTCATCATTCGATTTACAACCGAGGATGCGCTACGTAAATGGGCGCAACAGATTGATGTCCAGCGAAGGAGATATCGCGAACGAGTCTCGGCGGCCAGGCAGAGCGAAGGCGCTAGGACCGGCGGTACCAGCGCGACCGAATTCACCTACATGCAAAACCAACCCGCCCTGGAGAACCCTTATCAAGAGGAAGATGAAGAAGACGACCTTGATACCATCACAGGTTGGTCCGGCTCCTCGTCCGGGTACCCGTTATCCGGTGGATTCTCACAAAGCCGAAACGGTAGCTCCAGCTCCCTTCGCTCACGGAGTACCACAAGTGAAAGCACCCAGTCGGTTCACTCAGTTCGACAGCAACCACCTCGGCTACCGTCGGGGAGCATTCAACAGCCTATGCTGTCGCTCCGAACGCGAGAGTTGCAACAAGCAGCAGCGTCGCCCGGAAGCGACCGGAACACGGACAGCTACTTTTCTCCCGCCCCCGAAACACCCATGTCCTCGAGAACCAGCGCCAGCTCCGGCATGTATCCATTCCCCCGTCAGCCAATGCCGCAAAATGGATACTACGAAGAAGGACATGGAGGATCTCGGTTCACCGCGCCTGCGATGGGCAGACCGCAGGCAAATGGCCCTCAGAACAGTTACGGCCCGCCGGGAAGAGTGCCAGTCGGAAGGGGTTATCCCCCGGGAGCCGGTATGCACAGCTCTTTGCAAATGCCCGGACCACGGAATCGATCTGCAAGCAGCCCAGATATTCATAATGGCCAGCGGATGCCTCCACGAAACGGCAGCCAACCGCCCGTACCTGAAATGCCCGCCGGCTTCCAGAATCCAAATAGAAGTCAGAACAACTCCCCCAACCTTGTGAATGGTGCCGCGGGCAGAGGGTCACCGCAAATGCTCAGGGAGCAACAGTACTCCATGCAGCAGGAGACATCACCAATAGAGTACGGCCATGCACTGCAACGGCCGACAATGTCGCAGATCCCCAGCTCTAGGGCGATAACGCCCGTGGGGCCTAAGGGAGGTTTTGCGCCGCCGCCATCGGAAGTACAACCAGCACCAACAACACCCGCACAGCTGAAGGTCAAGGTGCAGTGTCCATCGGCGGCACAGACCCTGACATTGGTCGTGTCCACAACCATATCATACCAGACATTGAAGGATCGGATCGATGCCAAACTTCAAAGATCGACGAATTTGACTTTGCAGGATCGAAGGCCGTCAGATGCTACGGAGAAGATTCCCGTCAAACTCAAGTACCTGGATGAAGACGATTATGTCAGCATTCAATCTGATGAGGATGTCCAAACTGCCTTCGAAACCTGGAGGGAGCAGAAGGGCGAGGGCATCGGCGGCATGGGAGAAATTGAACTCTTCTGCCAGAGATGAAGAATGTGTGACGGACATGCGACTATATTCTTCTCTTGGATTATCACCATGACGAGTCCATGATGCGATGACGAGAGGGCACGGTCCGCAATAAATCTATGGCCGGCGCGTTGTTCAATGCGGATATGTATCGCCACGGAGGTGCAGTGGCATGTTTAGGCTGCAGATTCCAGTTTGAGCGCGCGTCGCCGATAGCTTGCCTCTGGCCAGAAGAAGACACTGGGCAGTATCATTCTGCGTCTGAAAAGCAAATGGATGCTTTCGCCCGCCGGATACAGGTAACGGTCCATCCTTATCTGAACACCAACTATGCGGCTTCGCTGAGACGTTCTCGCGAACACTGAGCCGTACAGGAGGCTTCGTTCGAGCCGAACTGCACCAAGAGATTTGCTCAAGTCTCACAGAAGACCTGAGACCAGCAAGCCGACCAATGACCACAATCACTGTGAGGAAGACGGCTCACCTCGCGTCTCTTCGACCGCGTGGAGCCGAGGATTGAAAGACTTGATATGACCTGATGACGATGTAGACTTTTTCCTTTCCCTTTCGAGCGATTTGCTTTGAACAGATGAACTTTTTGACCTTTTCAGCACAACCCACGGAAAGGAAAAGGAAAGGGGGAAGGGGAAGGGTGGGAAGGACATAATTCGACAAAGCAGGGCTACTACTACTCGTAACTAAACTCTTCTAGAAGAGGCGAAACAGACATGTAGCTAGCTAGCTAGCCAGCTCCCAAGTACGAATCAAGTTTGTGGATGAGGGGAAGAGAGTCTCTCTCCGTCAAAAACATTGCGTATCATATACTACTGCATCATCATCCAAGTCAGATCAGATTATCACGACGTGATGAGGTGTTTGTCGACCACCCCACTAACCCTAACCCTAACCCTTGATATCACCTACTCCCTCCCTGTTTTTCGAGGTCGGTCGCCCTATCGCGCGATGGGGACTATAGTATGCCGATTATACTATACTATAATTTCAGCACCTCTCTCTCTCTCTCTCTCTCTCTCTCTCTCTCTCTCTCTCTCTCTCTCTCTCTCTCTCTCTCTCTCTCGCGCATCTGAAACCAATCCTCTGAATGTCTAAACTCTAGTCGTTTCCATCACGCGCCCCTCCCTCCCCCCCCCCGGTCCGGTCTTCGTTGAGTAAATCTAACTTATTACCTAAAAGACACCGAGACGAAAAAGGAATGAAATCCAGAGGATAGACTAGATAGACGGAATCATGACTATTCCCCTCTTAGAGAAGAGGGACACATGTCTATGAAGGAACATGAAAAGGGGGACGTGATTCTTTTCGTTTGACGAATAGGATAGGATAGGATAGGTAGGTAGGTAGATAAATAGGTAGGTAGGTAGGTAGACAGATAGACACAGATTAGGAAAAAGGAAGGTCATTATGTAAAGATCCAGTCAATCTCTTCTTCCTATACGCGGGTAGCACAGGCACATATGTCTATATGTATCCACATATATATCCATAGAATATGATATTATGTTCTGGCATAGAGCCAGGTCACCGCGGTTAAAGAAAGAATCAAGATCACGGGGTGGAAACGAGATTGGAAACAGGAAACATATTTCTGAGACCTCCAAGAATCTCGATGCATTTTCTCCAACGCGAACTTCTTATATCCGATCTTCGTAGTACACATCGATTGTAGTCACACAGTCCTATTGAGAAAGAAACAGACACTTGCTCCATCTCGCCACCTTCAACACACCGCATCTCCCCCAATTTTCCCTTCCACCGCCGTCGAAGTCGTCGAGCCGATGAATCAATCGGCTGGTATCGCAGACGTTTGCCGTTGTCAAGCCTCCACATGGGAGGAGTCTCCAGCGAGCTCTCGCAACGACAGCAAAGGCCCTTTGCTGGAATCCGCTGAGTCGCTGCTGAAGCATTCGTTCAATCTCTTTTGGTTGTGGTTTCTTTTTCCAAGGTTTGTGGAGGACAACGATAGCCAAATCGTAGTAACAGAAAAGTAAATCATCGTGCTTATCCCGCGTGGCCGAGGGATCATCTGCTCGATGCAGCCGGAACTAATGTAGTATTGTGGTTCGAAGAGCCGGTGTCGTTCGAGATTAATTGCCGCCGAGCATACGCGAGCTACACGGACAAAGCCATGTAAGTGAATGATGCCGAAAGAAGTTGACAAAAGAGAAGGGGTCGAATTGAATTTGCAGAGTAATGTTATGTTGTCAATCCGCCCAAAGCCACGTAGTCAACTCGATTGAACGAGTTGAGGATTGGCATTGGGAAGCACTCAGCGAGTTGGACTGCTGTCCATTATTCTGCTGCTTCTGCGACTCCCAGACCACCCCAGTATTGGTGAACATTGCAATACTGAAAGTTGGCGCGACTCACCTTGTCGAGCGTCTTTGCCAATTGCAGGTGCTTGTTGACGACCGTGTCAATTTCCACACACGTGTTGCCGGTCAGAATAACGTCACATTCCTGTGGAAGCCAGCGCAGGATGTCGAATCCATTGGCATAGACAGTAGTGTTGCCAGTCGTGCCGCTGCCGTCGGCGCCGGGCAGAGTGAACGGCATGTCGATGACAAACTTCTTCAGACCAGAACAATATCGCAAGCTTAGGCGCACAGTCTCTTGAAAGCGCTCCAGAATTTCGTTATAAGTCGGGATCTCCAATTCGACATGCTTGATCTGGCGTCGAGATCGCTGGTGCAGGCAAGCGAGAGTTCGCATGGCCGTGTTCAGATCCAAGGTGAACAGGTTCTCACTGTACAGTACGCTGCGTGCCTCCTTGTAAATCTCCTTGCTAGCGCGCAAAATGTTGACGAGCAGAGGATCCTCGGTCTGGAGGCGGGGTGGCTCGTTGACAGGAGGCACCATCACACTGCGTGTATTCCCCACGTTCCTCCGAGCTGGGCGGGACGTAGCTGGACGGAAGACAACACCATTGTTGGCCTGAGGCTGCCAGCTCTGTGCAGAGTTGTTATTATTGTTGCCAGTGTTTCCAGATGATGAGCCGGGTGCAGAGCGGCTAGAGAGCAGGCGGATGGGACGGGTACCACGAGATAGCAGACCCCGGGGCGCGTGGGTCAAAGGAGAGCGAGTCGCATTATGGCTGTGGAAAGTCGAGGCACGCTGCTGGCGTGTACGCGTACTCACGCGCACACTCGCATCCTCGTCGGTGTCGTCCGCGTCCGACTGGCTATCGGAGAGCGTAAGGCTGCACTTATCGGCTTCAGTCTCGGGTTCTGGCTGGGGCGGCTGCTCTCTCTTGGACAGCAAGATATTGTATGGTCGAGTCAGACACGCGCGGTAAATCTCGAGGCGTATCTCCGTGGGCAGCTCCATGATAGGGAACGGCTTCGTGTCCTTGTCGATGATAGGGCAGACTGCGTTGGCAGGAGGTGTCTCATTCACAATGTCCTCCAACATATCCCAATCGTCGTCTTCTGCTGAGGGCGGCTGTTCGACTACCTTGCCCTTTCCCTTTCCCTTGCAACTGCTGCTCGCAGCGCCAGCGACAACTTCCGCGGCCTCATTCGCCATGCTCTGCAGATAGCTGTTACTGCTCGCCGAAGCCGCCAAGCGTGACGAAACCTTCGAGTTTATCCGAGTCGAGCGGCGCTTTGTGACTCCCTTTGGGTGCGCAGCAGATGATGCAGCGGCGGGTGTGTCAGAAGTGGTCTGAGCAGTTGTGCGCGCCATTCAATCGGCGGATCGAGTGAGCGGCGAACTGGAATCGATCTTGAAAGGTGAGATGGCCGTGGTGATCGTGAGGTGCGGTATCGATACTAAGGGATTGGGTTGAATCGTCGGCGGTCTTAAGGTCGTCGCGGGGATGTTTGGATGCGGGTGGTGGTTCTTAGGTGGGGCTGCCTTTCCTCGCGATGCCGAAACAAAGAGCTGAAGCACACAACGTACGCGTGGAGGTGCTCTTGCTCGCGTGTGTTCTCGATTGTTTGCGGTTGACAAGTTCGTGGTGTCGCACACGCTCGTCGTTCCTTGTTTGCGAGAAGAAAGGTTGATGTCCTGCTGTGGGAGTTTGCAAGGCAACGAACTTTGTTGTGCTCGAGCGGTTGTGCTTACGCTCGCTGACAGCCAATCACAAGGCAGTCGTCAGGACTAGCGCGATCGCGCACGTGATCAACTCACATGAAAACGACATTACTCGTTAGTGATCTGATACTTTGCGGCTCCAGGCCGGTAATGGATTGCAAGTGAAACGCTTTGGACTCGGTTTCAATACTATTACTCTACTGTGACATAAGATTTCTTCCCTTGACGACGATGACAGTCTCGAGGACAGCAAACCAGGCCCGTCCTGTTCCATGCTTCCCGATTCCCATTCCAGTCCCCATGCCAAGTAGCACTCCTCAATGCGCCAGTGATTGTGGCACCGATATCCCAGATCGGCCTTATTCGCTCAAACCCAGAAGTGCAGACCATTCGCCCGCTTCGCTTCAAAGCAGTATTACATTTAAGACAGTGAAGAGCAGGGCCGTACGCACCCTCTCATTTTCTTCTCCCTCTCCAACCACCAATGATGGCAAAGCTGCCGGTAAATCTACACACAGTCGTACACTCATGACGAAAGCGAAAACGCCTCGAAGGTTCCCCCCCTTTTTTTTAATCGCGCCGCGTAGTAGCATGTAATGAGAGATTAGAGGGGACAGAGCATTTGACCCCGTCCGGACTGAACCGACACAACGCAGATGAGTGTAGTGCTGAGAAAACGGGATATAGGTATCCACAATCCGTGAACCAGGCAGAATATTCCACGTCGCACGAGACGAGTCGAAGAGTGGCGCCGAATGAGCAAAACACAACCCAGCCGAACCGAACGAAACATGAAGCGAAACTGGGGGTATCGACCAGTCCATAACGCCAGCAATGACCACGAAAATGCAATCGGTACCGTAGTATCCGACGTCTCCCGTCTTGCACAAGGCTCTTGCGAAGACATTTGTATCCGACCTGGAAATCCATATCTTTCTAGGTTTCACGTCGGTAGTGTGAGCCGTCCTCATCATCGCTGTCCTACTGCTGATGCTGAGCGGTCCACATCTCCTGTTGGGGCATTTGGCGGTAGTCCATGGGTGCGGTGCTATGGGGTCGTGGCTGGTAGTACATCTGCGCAGCGTTGACCTGGGTGTAGCCATCCGGATAGCTGTAGTCGGTCGCCTGTCCCGTGGTCATGCCGTTGTGCGGAGATTGCCATCCACCCACTTGGGCGTTCATGTGTGGGCTGTTATTGCCGCTGGCACTCGTCTGCTGACCGTTGGCCGTCGGCGGCTCAAGGATCTGAGGAGGATTGTAACCACCAGAGGATGGGTTGGAGGTGAGTTGAGGACGCTGTTGCTGAGTGCTGACCGGCATGGGATATTGTTGGGGAGACTGAGCGCGCGAAGTCGATTGCATCTCGGGACGCATGTGTGCGGGAACAGCCATACCACCATTCATGGCATTCATGTAGTAGTCGGATGACTGTCTCTGGAGTTGCGCCACTCCATTCATACCAGCTGCCGGCGACAAAGAAGCAGGCCGATCGGATTGTGGAGGCATCGGAGACTTACCGTCTCCGGAGAAGTCGTTCTCTTCATCCGAGCCGCGAGACCGTGCGTTCTGCATTGACACTCGCGAAGCAAGAGCAGCAGCCGTGGCTGCTTCCGACTCCTCAATGGTACCTGTGTGGTGGTTTTGATGGCGGGTGAGGGTAGTACGACGGGTGAACGTCTTCTGGCAATCGGCGTACGGGCACTTGTACGGGCGCTTTCCAGAGTGGATGCGACGATGGCGGGCTAGCGAGCTGCTGTCCGAGAAGGGCTACGGGTGTGTTAGCATGTTCCATGGAGAACCCTGACCCATATCACTGACCTTCCCGCAACGCTCACACATGTGAGGCTTCTCGCCGGTATGCACTCGTGAGTGGACGGTGAGTGCGGAGCGCTGGATGAACTGCTTCCCGCATCCAGGGTGGTCGCATACGTGTGGCCGGACGCCAGAGTGAATTCGCTCTGCCGTAAACAGTCAGCAATTTATCTGGAAAGTTTTGAAACAGAGGGTCTGTCGCACCATGTCGAGCGAGGTCACTACGCCTAGCGAAGCCCTTCTGGCAGGTCGAGCACGCGAAAGCTTTCGGGAGACCACTGCTGCCCGTGCTTGTCCGGCCGCCTTCTGTCGGTGTCTGATCTGGCTGAGTCTGTTGAACGGACTGTACAGCGCCCATTGACGCCGGTTGTTGCTGGTACGTCTGCTCTTGTGTCGTGTTGGGGTGGTATGAATGCTGCAGTAGGGAGATACCATTCTGCTGGGGCATTTGGGATGGCGAGGGGTACCGCATGCTGTTCTGTAGCTGCGCCGCAATGTGTTGATAGGCGACGCCGCTGTTCTGTGGGGTCTGAGAGGAATACCGTGATGAGTGGTCGGAGGTATGGGGGGAGACGCCGCGCTCAGAACCAGTCTCGGATTTTATCCTGCTGTTGGTGTTGGGTACGTAGAGGTTCTGCTGCGCGTAGTGGCCCGTGTTCGACATGTCGTGGTTCATGTTGATGGGGAGAGGTACTTCGTATTGCATGTTTCGGTTGACGACGCCTGCGGCGGCTCGGTTAGTATTTAGCAAGGTATTGAGGTCCATGTCCACGACGCTGGTGAAGCTGTCCCTCCTCTTCTGCTGCGGCGCAAGCAAGATGTGTCCAATGGACGGTAGAGGCATTCAGTTGCAGCGGCGCGTCTGGATGCAAATGCAGGTAACGCCGCGTAGCAACAGGTTTGGTATGACTGACTCTGAGGCAGAAATTTTCTTCGCCCGATGAGGCCTCAGGCCACGTTATTGCTCTTGGGAGAGCAACAGCAGACGATTGTGTGCTGGAGCGTCGCACGGTCCGTCGTCGCTGGCGGTGCGAGGAGGATGGAGGAAAAGTGGTGGGTGGTATGTGCTGGGCTCGGGCCTCGTCACGGATGGGCCCGTTCGAAGGCGATGTCCGGGCGATCGTGCGGCAATGCAGTCTGCAGCAGGAAGGTCAGACACGCTTCTCAGGAAAGGTGGATGCGTTTGCTCGAGTCCAGCCAGTGCAACCGGCGATGGAGGCTGTTGTTTCCCGGCGCGCGCGTGCTGCAGCGTCGAGGATAGGGGCACAGGAGCCGTGGACGGGCGCGTCGTCGGAGGCGCGAAGGGGGCTTGAACGTACCTTGAATGTCGACGATGCCTCGAATTCGGTCGTCGCGGGCGTGGCGAGGAATGAGCGGCGGTGGAAGTGGACGAAAACAAAAGGTGTTGATGGCTCTGCTCGAGTTGCGATGCAGGTGGTCAAGGCGCAAGGCGTTCGAAAAGTAGGGGAGCACCACAGCACGTCGGCCTTTCTCCTTCCGTTTCAAGCTACCCCGTTTGGGACTAGCGTGATCTTAATTTGTCGCCGCACTCCCTTCCTCCTCCTTCACGCTGCGTCTGGCGTGAACGAGGGCAGTTGCGTCGACGCTACTACTGCTCGTGTGACGACGACGAGAAGGCGCGAAAGTCAGAGATGATTCGAATCTCTCCTCGCTGGCCGATTGCACAGCCGATCGCACACCACTCTTCGCACACGGCTGCCTCCGCGTACGCCTTTGGTCTCCGTCGAATGATGGACTGACTCTGGTCAGCCCGGCCGTCCCGATGGTCAATTCCACGGTCTTCCTCTCGACCGTCTTGCGTGCGATCCGTCAGCGATCCGTCTCAGCACTCCTCCGGCCAGTGACAGCACGGATGATTGCGCGGGAAGATCCTCTCCTAGCTCGTGCCGGATGCAAAGGTTTTGCTCTGCGACTCTGTCCTATCAGCGTCGTAGCCGCCTGCTGTGTGTATGCGGCGTTGTCGTCGTCGTTGTTTGCTTAATGTCTTCTCCGTGGCGCTTCCGATCACCTGTCAATGGAATCGCCTAGGCGCCGCGTCTGATCCGGATTGTGGAAGGCCTGACAAGGTTGTCTTTCGACCGTAGCTGTGGCCGCTACGAGCTCTCGAGATGGATGCCAGAATCGGTCTTGGGGCCCAACAATGCGATTTGTCCGACGATATGCAGTCTCAGACGTCTGCCTCCTCCAACGGTATTCTCAGGATTTGCAACCCCTTCCAATCCAACTTCAGCCCGATCTTCGGTCTCCGATGCTTCCAGCAACTGCCTCGAGACAGTGCTCTTGGGATGTTCGCTTCCTGCGTATTTCGACCAGCGATATACGCGCAACCACCCAAGCCTGCGAGGCCAAGTAACGATTAGTAGCTGACGAGGCTTGCCCGTGGAACCCCTTAGGAGATCGAAGGATTGTAGGTGTATCAATGCTTTACAATGAACGTAGGTAGTAGGTATTAACGAACTTGGTCGACCACTCGAAGGAACGTGTTGTGTGTAGTATGGTCCAAGCAGAAAAGGTCCAAGCAGTGGCAGGGTGGACAGAAGAGCAGTATATACACCCGGCTAGGCTCCAGTTCTCTTCGTCCATACGTGAGAGATTGCAGTCATAGCACCCACGCACTGCACGCACCCTCTGACGGATAGGATAACCCTGGCACAGCCAACTAACGCAGGACCGTCATCTTGGACGAAAGCCACAGTCGAGTGTGGAAGAGATTGTGTGCAAGAACCCAAGCAGCGGAACGGTGGCGGCAGATCTGGTGTCATGGGTGTAGCAAAAACAGTAGCCGGCCGTTGCCCACTAACAAGGCCCCGGACACCGTTGCAGGTTGCGGATTACTCTCATGAAATGTATTATTATTAACAATATTGTCCTGCACCACGGCCTGCAACATGCGAATGCTGCTGCCGCCTCCTCCGCCTGCACAGGAGCGAGAGGTCGCTCGGGTGTTCTCCCATTGTTCCCACTACTACACATTGATACATCTGGTCTTGTCGTTCGGAGTTGGCAGTGCCCATCAGTGATCCCACCCAAAGCCAGGCCTCGTCGTCGTACCAACCTGGCGAGTCAAGCTCGATACATCCCGGCGCAGCAGTCGGATTATCGCAAAAGTTAGCAGTCGCATCCCTGTTTCATGAGTGAGCGTGCTCGTCGAAAGAGGCAAGACTCCAAAGTCTGCATCAAGTGTAGTCGCATTATCCATCCCGGCCATACGATATGTGGCACCTCTAGTGGCCTCGTTAGCCCGGCTTCGCCTTGCGGGCCATGATGATGTGTCTCTGATCAATCTGACACGCCGGGGCGCTATCCTGCTAGAGAAGGTCGCTAGAAGGCCTCCACTACTTCCACGAGACGCCGGTGCTCACGCGAAGTGGTCCTGCGGTGGAGTGCCACGCGGTGTGCTGGGACCTGTGGACCGCCAGGACGGTGTGACAGCGATGACAGGATGGCATCGCGGCGGGCATTGGGCAGAGGAGGCCTGGTGCGAACAGGGACGGCAAGTTTGGGAGCCGTGGAAGGGCGGGAGAAAGACGGAAAGCACGACAAGGTGTTGCGCGCGAGCACAGATGTCCTGCTGATCCCACACATCCACCATCCGGCTGCGCCGTCCACGTCTTCCCACCAACCGCGCACAGCGGCCACGATGTCCACCAGGTGCCATGGAGTACCGCGAGCTTCTCAACGAGCGGCGCAGAGCCTTGGGCAGCAGCCGGTCGACTCCCTTCCCAGTCTTGACTTCTTCGCTGAGAGCTAACATCGGAGAGTATAAACCGGTTGTACAACCCATCTCTAGTGGGACCATCCCTGCCACGATCCGCTCAAGGTCCTTAGCGGGACAATGGGCATCGGCTACGGCTTGCAAGAGGGAGGCTTGGTGCTGCAAGAATAGCAGCAACATCTGCGTTCAACCCAGAGAGCAGCATCACGCCCGTCAGCCTTGCCAATTGGGTGACACTTCAAGCAGGCAGACGTTTCGCGCACCACCCGCGAGCCTCAGAAGACCATCTCAGTCGACAAACCATAGGCTTTCGTCAATCGATCGGGACGTCGAACTGAAACACCTCATCGACTGGCCACAGACCCGGAGAGGCGGTTGCCCTCGTTAGTCGACGCTTCAAGGTTCGCAGCACGCGCTGCCTGACATCGCTCAGACCGGCCCGCAGCCGAACATGTGGGAGTGTGGGAGTGAGGCGTAGCGGTCATCTGCAATGCTGTGAAAGCTGCTTGCTATTTCCATCGCTATCTGCCTCCTCGGGAAATCAGCACTCGGCAAACCGATGCTTCTTGACTCGACACATCATGACGCTGCTGGATTTGTTGTCATCTTTAAGATGAAATGACTTGCATGTTGATTGGTTCTCCAACGGGTCATGTGCAACGGAGAGAATGGCGCCGGGTCGATGCTTCCACCACGCACGTGGGCGTATCCCGGCCTTGGTACCCGGTTTCGCCAAGCATACCAGCTGTGCCAGTGCTCACTCGCCCCCGAGGATGTGAGGGCCTTGAAGTTGGATCTCGGAAGCTCCCCGACTTAGTTGTGCCCGGAGCCTTCTCGGTCGAAGAGGTCTGGACCTGCTTTCTTACTACAAGGCCGGCTTTCATCTTGAACGATGAGACATTGTGAGGCATGAAGGTCCAATTGGAAAGAAACTTTGGAAGGTCCCAAGGCAGGATGTTTATATAAGGCTCGTATTGTTACGAAACTCTGACTACAATTTAGTAGGCGTGAGTCTTAATAAGAGACATTCCGTGGCTATTTATTGTGTGAAGCATGCTATTCCATGCCGATCGCTAGGCTGCCAGAGGTAGAGCAGATTTCAACACCGGCCTGGAGCTCAGTAGTCGGGCTCCGTCAAGGAACAGTCTACGCTACGGCACACGGTCTGTGGTATTATCGAATGTCGCGCGGGAAAGTATGCCGATGGCATCGTGATGGTGGATCCGCATGATTGGTAGTGTATTAGTAACGAGATCGGCTCTGTTCTCCCTCAAATCAACCATGGACATTGTTCTCCGCAGACACGACAGGTCAATGGTCTTGCGAAATGGGGGCACACGACCAAATGGCCATAGCAGCGCACTGTTGCCTACAACAACGCTCCTCCGCGCAACGGCACCGCATGATGGCAAGTCTTGATTCCCGTGCACACTCCAAGAACAGCGATGATTGCGAAAGCCAGGCGCAATGCATCTCAGACCTTCTCGCTTCCTGAGCGCCTTGCAACGAAATGAGACGACGTAATGGAAGGTTTAAGTTACCTTATGGAAGTATCGAGGCGACTTGCGCCAAGGCGATTTTGCAAGCTTGGGGTCGGTCCGGTCATGGGCAATCAGCCCAAGTGGTCGCCACTATCGTCCGTATGATATGCCGGTAGGTCTCGTTCTTCAGTAGGAGGGAGCGAGTGCTCTAAGACCGAGTTCGTCGCCAACCGATCATTATCTTATCGAAGCTGTCGGACAGGTCAAGCGCGTCCAGCATGGCGCGGCCTTGGTGTAATTTACACTGTCTGACTTAGATGCCATCGAAGATCCAGTGCAGCACGACGGTCAGTGGCCAGCCTCATTCGTCTTCTTCGTACTCAGCTGGAAAACGCACCGCCCCAGTGCGAGGACGGTGCTACTGGGCACATACTGACAGCCAAGTCACGTTTCGTCCTTGAGTGATTTTCATGTTTCGCTAGCTTTTCTTTCTGCCTGCTTTTGCGTTTCCAGGTTCAATCCTTACCTTGTGCTGTACGTACTAATTTGTTGCTCCCAGCCTTTCCGCGTCGTATGAGACATCATTGAAGAGCACACAGCAAGCCATCTTCCAAGATTCTCTTCTTCATGAACGATGTATGCACGGTGTCTGCAGCTGGCCTACAATCTCCTCGGCCGCTCGTGTGTGAGCAAGTTTACAGCGTACCCAGGCTTTGGCGTGATTCGTCCCTGTCTACAACGCATGGCACCATGCGGTCAGCCATGACCTACCTACAGCAATTTGCCGTCCGCAAGCTGTGTTTCTTCTCCGACCAGCGAACTTCCGACGAAACCTAGCTTGTAATACCAGCCCAAGCAGCCGGGTCGCCGAAGCAGTGCCCTGAATCCAAAAAGGTTGTACCATTTCCAACGTCGTCTCCTTCTTTTGCATGACTTGATGAGAGTACTCTTCTCCACGATGCTGGCATTGGACGCGTCCGTTCCCTGTTCGTCCGGCGAGCGTATGGGTGGTATCGTACGATGAAGAAGACAGGCGCCGGTAAAGCAGTAGTCTCTCCATACAGCAGGGACGCCGTTTAGCTTGTTCTGGCGTGTAAGACGCTTGGCATGTGGTTCACTCGTGCCTGCTCGGGAGGGAGATGCCACGGAGACCGCGGAGAGATGGTGGTAGTCGATCGGAAGACTACCAATGGCGGAGGCACATGTCGGCGGCAACTAGGCTTGGGGATCTGGCAGGGGGCCTACCGGGGTCGTGGGGGTGAACGATACCGAAAGCTACGTCAACGGGCACCAGCTGTCAGCTGTCAGCTGTCATCAGCTGTCGAGGGCGAGGGAGAGGTACAGGTACGTGGTACGGGAGTGGACGCAGGTGCAGAGGCAGAAAACAAATTATTTGTGTGCATGCAAGGCGCGAATGCCTTTCTGATCTGCGCCCAACCGAGCTTCCCCGGCGCTGCTCCCATCAAGACGCGTCTCTCGCCTCATCTATTATCGTCTGCAGCGCTGTCACACCGTCTCGTTGCTGCGAAAGGAGTTGAGCTTGGGTGGACACTTGACATCACTCCGCCGTAGGCGCCAGAGACCCTGGATCCTCGAGAATTCCAAGCAGCAGACATAACCAGAACGTCGTCGGTCGTTGATCTCTCCACACGCTCTGTCTCAGGAACTTTTCCCCCGAGAGCCATTGAAACGGCCCCTTCGACCTCGAACTCGACCTCGACCTCGACCTCGACCTCGACCTCGAGAGCTTCCTCCCCCCACTTCTTCCACCGACATCCACCGCACTCCTGGCATCCTCCACGTTGTCGACGGAGCTCAAGCCCACGAAATTCTCCACCTCCCTTTCTCCTGATCAACCATCCGCACCGAGAAACACCACTTCCAACTTCACCACCAACAACCTACCAGAAACGTCGCCACGATGATGAAGACCAGCCTCATCCGCCAGCTCTCCGCAGCTTCCACCACCGCCGTCCGTCCTCCCACCGCAGCTGCCATCACCCGCACCGCCCAGCGCTCGTTCCGTACCTCCCTCCAGCTTCGTGAGGAGGATGACAAGCATCGCGAGATGACGACGGCGGGCAAGCCTGGCGCGTACCAGCACGAGGGCCAATTCTCCCGCACCGACAATCAGATCAAGATCCAGCACCCAGAAGAGGAGGAGTACCCAAGCTCCCGCCCTGTCCAGGGCCGTGGAGGTCACCACTTCCGGCGCACGCTCGCCTCCTTCAGCTTGCAGAGCCGGGTCGGCGTCGTCACCGGCGGTGCGCGTGGTCTTGGTTTGGTCATGAGCCAGGCACTCGTCATTAGCGGGTGCGACGTGGCCATCGTCGACCTCAACAGTACGCACACTCAATCTCCACGAATTCCAATCGACGTAGCTGACCAAATTTTCAGAGGAAGAAGGCGAGAAGCAAGCCGGTCTGCTCGTGGAGACGTTCAAGAAGGAGAACCCAGGAGCTACTATGGTGCCAAAGGTCACTGCTCACTACTGCGATGTTTCTTCCACCGACTCCGTCGATCAGGCCATGGAGGAAATCCTCAAGGCTCACGGAAAGGTCGATCACCTCGTGACCTCTGCCGGCTTCACCGAGAACTTCGACGCCATCGAGTATCCTACCGACCGCCTGCAGAAGCTCTGGGGTGTGAACGTCAACGGCACATACATCTGGGCCTGCACTGTTGCCAAGCACCTCATGGCTCGCAAGGCCAAAGGCAGTATGGTCATGATTGGTAGCATGAGCGGCGCCATCGTGAACGTCCCACAGCCGCAGGCTCCGTACAACGCTGCAAAGGCAGCTGTCCGTCACTTGGCAGCGTCCTTCGCCGTGGAGTGGGCCCACGCCGGCATCCGCGTGAACTGCATCTCCCCAGGATACATGCTCACCGCACTGTACGTCCCCAGCACACACCCAGACACAAAGCACGTCTTCATTAGAAGCCTGACTGACTCTGATTGGTAGAACCAAGAAGATCCTCGACGAGAACCCCGATCTCGCTCAGAAGTGGACCAGCCTGATTCCCGTCGGCAAGATGGGTGTTCCTGAGGATCTGATGGGAGCCGTCACGTTCCTGCTCAGCGACGCGGCAGGCTACATCACGGGTGCCGATCTGCGCGTCGACGGTGGTTACACGGTGACCTAAGGGCGCCATGATTGTACATCATACGAGGCGCTTGCCTCGAAGCCTACTCCTGGCAGAGGCAGGAGCCACTGCAATTCAGCGAGAATGAACGAGCACGAAACAGCACGAGATAAAAAGCACGATAGACTGTGAGCAGGCGGGACTGGAAGCGTGACAGCCTTCCCCCTCACTAGAAAGAGCGATAGATGACACGAAGGACGGGCGTTCAATGGGCGTTGATTGATCATCGAATGGGTTGCGATCGGGATGGGACTCTTTCCGGTTCGGTTTAGCGTAGATGAGATGTCTCTGAATAGTACCTGTACCTGTACCTGTACTCCCTGAACAGCATGTGCATGTGTCAAGGGTTCGAGAAAAGTTTAGATTTCTGGCGCTGTCTGTGTGCGCCTTGCTGACGCGACGCGTAGATGGCGCCGAATCCACTTCATGGACCTTCTCTCGGCCGTGGCAGAGGAGATCCTGATGACAGGAGGTTTCTGTCGGTACCACGTAGAGGCTGCTGAAGACTCACCATCTGTCTGTTCCCATCTGCTCACTCAAAGGAGACTCAAATCTCACGCTTGAAAAACGTTCATCACTCCATCCCTTCGCCATCACTCAATCAATCCGCAACGCCCTCAGCTCTGCCTCCAACTCCAAAACTCGCTCTCGTCCTTCCACTGCAAAGCCAACACCCTCACATCCCGCTTCGTAAAATCTACACGTCCGTCCCAACATCTTCCTGGCGACCCATTCGGCCGTCTGGGCATGGAGACTCGGCTCCCTCAGTTGCCCATCCCCCTGACTTTCCGGGTCAGTCTTCCGCTTCCGACCAGGATAAACGTCCGACCGACCATGCGCGAGCGCCTGGAAAATCACAAGTTGATCGCGGAGATGTTCATCGACCCACGTGCCCGACGCGGCTTCTGCGGCGAGGGACCGGGTGACGCGGTCTGCCATTTCCGTCGCGGGGCGATCGGGGTGGTTGGGGGGGATTTTGCGGTCGTAGAGCCAGTCGGTGGCGAGGGTGTAGTCGGGATGCTGGAAAATGAGGATGAGGTAGAAGCGTTTTGCGTGTAGGGAGGGGAGGCATTCTATGTTCGTGTTCGAGGAGAGTATGTTGGGGAAGTGGGTCTGGAGGGAAGGTGGGAGGACGTGACGGAGATGCTCGTGGGTTGATGTCGGAGCGATGAAGATGGCATGTAATGTTGCTGCTGCTGCTCTGGACGCGTCGATTGAGGAGGAGGAGGAGGAGGAGGAGGAGGAGGAGGAGGAGGAGCAGGCTTTTGGGGACCAAGGCGCGAGTTGGAATGCTGGAAGCGAGACGGTTGGTCCTCTTGGTGGAATTTCGAGGGTGAAATTCCCGATGCTCGATCCTCCTTGATTCCAGCCTCGTTTTGCTAGGCTCGCCTTGATCTCTGGAAAGCCAAGTCTGGCGATTGTGGGGAGGAGTACGTGTTGAATGTACTCAAATGAAGGCGATCCGGACACGTGGGTACCACCGCTCAGTGTGAGATGTACGGGCAGAGGTGAAGGAAATCTGGTAAAGAGAATGAAGGGTAAGATGGCCTGCAGAGCCAAGCCTGTGCTACCTGCTGTTCCGATCTCGAGGGTGGATTCATACCCTGCGCTACCGTCCTCGAGCCGGCGCTCTTTGAATGCGGGTGAGAGGCCGCCGTGGATCTCTCCTGGTTGGAAAAGGAGTGTCTTGCTCCCTTTCTCGGCTCCTTGGACACGGGCGTTACTGGCATGTGCAAGCCAGTTGACGCAGGCCAGATGTTGGGCTTTCAGGCCGCCGCCTCCGCTTCGGTTGCCTCGGATGTTGGTGATGTTGACGGCCGTCCTGGTGAGGGCTGAAAGACAGAGTGCTATGCGGATGAGTTGGCCGCCTCCTTCCAAAGTTCGACCGTCAAGTTCGACAATTTCGGTCTTGGGACGCGCCATCAGCCTGTTTGTGTCGTTTGAGTCGATGTTCGATGGATTTTGCATTCATCAGTGTGAGAGAGACGAATGTTTGAAAGTTGATATGTTGAGACTATGAGTGGAAACGTGACTCACGAAGACAGCAGGAGCAATGGCTGAAGACACAGCCCCGTTCCCTCCGATCGACTTACTACAAACGTTGTACTAACTGGTTTGCGTCAAAGGACACTGCACTGCACAGTCAAGAATCTTCCGACATGTTGATGTTGTTGCCATGGCGAAGGCCAAGTCTTGGCAAAACAGGACACAAAAGCAGGACCGTTCGATGCGGCGACTGTGGCCACAGCAGCCGGGCTTGGATTTTCGCTGTTCAGATTGGGATCGAACGGTTTCATGGATGGCGAGTTCAAGATTGGGTTGCTGGCGCGCGAGGCAATAACGCCTGCCCTGACAGCTCAGAGCTGCTTCCGAAGGTCGTGCCGCAGGTCCTCCCAGGCCGCGCTGCACACTGCGGGATGGCATGAGGCATGAGGCATGAGGCATGAGGCATGAGGCATGAGGCATGAGGCCTGTTGGCATGAGCTGGCATCATCATGTGAAGGTCGAAACAATCGAGACGGGGCATGAAACGTGATTGATTCAGTACGTCATTGTCCAGCGAGCGTAGGCGGACACGGTAATGTGTAGTGACGCTGTAGTAGGAGGTTGGAGTGCAGGCGGAAGAGCAGCGGCGGACAGGGATGATGCCTTGAGATACATGCGAGAGCACGAGACACGCAGCCGACGGGCAGAGGAGGAGTCAGACCTTAGTCGACGTGCACCGCGGGCCCAGCCTTCTGTGTTGGTGAGGGAGGAGTGAGCACAGAGAGGGAGGGCGGATAGACTTTGAGATGGCCGTGTTTGAACTAGCATTACTTTTCTACAAGAAATCATACCCAAATAATACCCTGGAGGAAACGACAGCGTCTCGTCTTCTCCCCCACACGCTCTCCGCCCTCTCGCCCTCTCGCCCTTCTCACCCTCTCGCCCTCCCATCACCCTCTTACCGGTGCTCTGATGCCCACCTCACTGCAGTCTCTCGTGGCGAATGGTGAGTGGCGCACGCGAGTTGGTCGTGCACGAATTGCAGCCCGGCGCCGGCGATGGAGGGGAGGGTCGCGGGCTGCGGTGTTGCGTCAGCGCACTTGACCTCGCTGTCTACTACAGGCGGGCGTGCTGGCTGCAGGCGGGCCCGGCGTGGACCAGAGACCCCAGCTCAGCTTGAAGCCAGCCTGAAGCCAGCTCTGCCCAACCGACCGACGACGCGGTCCCATCCGCTGCAGCGCACGAGAGCAGAGCAACGACAGGAGCAGGCAGTGAGAGGCGCAGGACAGGAAAAGGCGGGAGGCGGGTACTGCTGCTGCTGCTGCTGCTTCCCGTCTCCTTCTACCTGAATAAGACCTCTCGACGGACCGCGCCACGGCATCCGCACCCACGCTTACCTTCCTGACCGCACATGCGTTTGTGTCGCAGCTCTCTCACCTTCCATTCTGTTTCCTCCTCTGCCTCAGCTCTACTACCTACCTGCCTCTCCTCTTCCCCACCCCCCCGGTCACTGCCGCCCAGTGTGCTGCGCAGCTGCCGTAGCGGCACGAGACAGCGCCCGAGCGAGAGCGGGCCTCCTGGCTGATTGACTGGCTGCTTGACTGGCTGCTTGGGAGGTGACGGGCCAAGTGAGGCGGCCACCACTTCCCTTCCTCCTCGCTCCAACCTCTCCCCTGACACACAGAGCGGCAGCTGGCTACTGCTACTGCCACGTCTTCCCACCCCGAGCCGCATGTCACTGGGCACATCTTCTCCGATACTGCATCGATTGCTATCCTTCTTCCCCTCACTTTCTTAGACGGCATCTGACCTTACCATGTCTCGTCATCCGCGAGAGTATCCGACGGCAGAGCGGTACGAGGAGCGCGAGACCGACTTCTACCGCCGCCCTCGCAGAGACCGGGACTACGATGACCTGGAGGCGGAGATCTCTCGCGAGCGCTACCCGGAATCCCGCCGTGCGGAGACGGTGGTCAAGGAGAGAGACACCGTGGTGAGCGAGCGCCGGACAGAACGAGGCCCCCGCCTGCCGGACTTCCTACGAGAGGACTATGCCAAGTCGAGTGCGGGCCCGCTGGTGGTGAGAGAGGACAAGGAAGAAGATGTCTACAGTCGGGCACCGACTCGAAGGAGGAGCGTGGAGACAGTGAGGTCTCGTGCGCCTACGGAGCGGATCGAGAAGGACAAGTTCGTTTTCAAGGAGGAGGAACGCGGTCCGCCATATCCTCGAAGCCGAGGCAGCGAACTCGACTATCGAGGACGCGGCGAGGAAGACGACCGAGAGGTCATCTACCGCAGCCGGACCCGCTCGCGGCCACCACCACGCGAGGAACGAGAGAAGGAAGAAATCGACATCAACATCCGGCGAGAAGAGAGCCGTCCACCACCACCACGTAGCCCACCGCCGGTTGAAGAGATCCGCTTCAGGCGTGGTGGAGGCGAACGACCTGCTCCACCCCGTAAGGAAGTCGACAAGACTGAGATCGATATCGACATCGT
Organism: Lecanosticta acicola; assembly: GCA_963674455.1. Lineage (NCBI taxonomy): Eukaryota > Fungi > Ascomycota > Dothideomycetes > Mycosphaerellales > Mycosphaerellaceae > Lecanosticta > Lecanosticta acicola. Next base: position 23,131 of record CAVMBE010000136.1, read on the forward strand.
TGAAAAGAGCGCACCGTCAGCGCCGCCACCGTCGCGGATACGGACGGTGGTTGATCGCGAGGAGATTGACATTCGCGAGCGTCGATCACCCGCCCCGCCACCACCACGTACAGAGGTCGACAAGGAAGAGCTCATCTTCCGCGAGAGGCGACGCTCGCCTTCTCGTCGCGGACGTGAAGTCTTCAAGGAGGAGATTGAGATCCGTGAGTCGAGCCGCAGTCGCCCTGCGCCGCGAGAGTACAGCCGTCCAGCTCTGGTTGCCAGGAAGGAAGAAGAATGGATTGTCCGCCGACCGAGGACACCTCCACCCAAGGACTATGAGAAGGAGGAGATCATCATCCGTCGCAACAAGGAGAGGACCCCTTCTCCAGAGCCTCCTCCAAAGCCTCCATCGCCGGAGTCATCGCCATCGCCGTCTCCGCCTCCACCGCCCCCTCCACCGGAGCCCATCTACCGCCCACCAATCATTCAAGAAGTCATCACCCATCACAGACATATCGACCACGGTGTTGAGCGTGCTCGCTCCCCTACACCGCCGCCTCCAGCTCCACCCAGCCCGCCACCACCGCCGCCACCTCCTCCCAAGGAGACGCATGAAGACAATCTGGAGGTCGAAATCAAGCGAAAAGGCACGCGCAATGGCAAAGCGTACGAAGAAGACATCACCTTCGAGAGGGAGATCAAGGGTGAGGAGCCCAGCCGTGAGCTCGAACGCTGGGAGGATCGCAGACGCGACGTCAGCGTCGTCTCACGCCGCCGGTCACCTTCCCGACGACGATACGATGATGAAATCGCAGCAGAGGCTGACTACTACAATCGCAAGATTGCTTCCCGTGCTTACCCCGGCGAAGCGTATAACGGTGCAACGCGTGATTGGAGCCTGGTTGATGTGCCACCGGGCACTGAACGCGTGCGCATGGACGGTGTTGGTGGAGGAGCTCAAGAGATCACCTGGGAGAGGTACAATGGTCAGAGGCGCGGCAAGTTCATCTCTAGCGACCGCGCCTACGAACCGGAGTACGGTAATGGCTATCGCTCGCCTCCACCACTCCCGCCGCCGCCGCCACCGATTGCGCCACCAGCGCGCGAGGAGAGGGAAGAGATCAAGATCACGCACACTCGTTCTCGCTCTCAAGACAAGCCACGCCAGCGTAAGCGGGACAAGATGTGGACTGAGGTCACCAAGGATCTCGTCATCAAAGAAGCCGTCGATGAAATGGGTTATGAGTTTGAGGAGACGGATGACTATTTCTATGTCATGGAGTATTTACGCTACGTAAGTCAGCAAGTGAGCAAGCGAAGCGGCCTTTGTGATGTACTAACAATTGGATCAGGAGGACGTGCTGAAGCTGGTCGAGATTACCGAGGACATCAAGCGCGAGCGAAGAGAACGCATCCGGGAGATCCAGTGGGAGAGGGAGGAGCGCGAACGCGTACCCAAGATGCTCCCTCCGCCGCCACCAGTCCCGGCGCCGCCACGATCGAAGTACGATGAGCGGATTTACGAGCGCGAGTACATCTACGACCGCGACGGTCGCAGATGGCGCTAAGCACGACCTACGGATGCCTGGATCTGCGAGACCAGAAGCAGACCACATCAAACAACCGACCACTGGCTCTCTTGTGCTCTTGTTGAGAAGCAAGCAACGGACATGGTGCATTTGTGTACGAAGCGAACAAAGCGACGGAGTCATGTCATTCTTGGGCGCGAATGGATTTGCGATACCACCTACAAGCGACGGCCATAGAGACTCCAGGCGAAATGTAAGCAGAGAGCAAGCCAACTCCAACAAACAGCCTACGACTTTACGACTTCATTGCGGTTTCTGGTTTTGAGTATGCAGTTTAATTGAGCGAGCGAGAGAGAGAGAGAGAGAGAGGGAGAGCATTTTGTGTCAACGCTGCTGGCCAATAATTGAGCGATGCTCTTCTGCGGAATGAGTAGACAGGGTCATGGATTACTTTAGCATACATCGCGTGCCCTTCTCGATCAATATTTCTCCTCTTCACATGCATCAGTCTTACGTGTCTCGGTGGGCGCTGAAGCGGAAGAAGCCGACGGAGCAAAAGACTGACATCACTGTCAAAGCTCCAGGTCCATTGGACTACTCCGCATCCACATCTTTTGCCCTTGGTCATAAGCAATTGAAACCTTGGTCGATTGTGTTTGCTCTTGCAATCCATCAACAAGCCAACAAACACCACAATGGCCTCTACACTCCTCCGCCAGAGCGCTCTGCGCACCGCCGTGCGATCCGCTGCTCCGTCGACGGCCAAGAGAGCTGCTCTCGCCAGCACCACCTTCGTCCGCGGAAAGGCCACGCTGCCAGACCTGCCGTGTAAGAAGAGCCGGCTGTCAAGTGATTGGGAAGAATGGGGTCTAATGTGTCGATGATCGATAGATGACTACGGCGCGCTCGAGCCGGCCATCTCGGGCCAAATCATGGAGCTCCACCACGACAAGCACCACCGCACCTACGTCAACTCCTACAATACTCAGATTGAGAAGCTGCAGGAGGCACAGCAGAAGAGCGATATCCAGACACAGATTGCTATCCAGCCATTGATCAACTTCCACGGAGGTGCGTAGCTATCTTGGAGGAGACGAGATAAGAGACAGTAACAGAAGAGACGAGGCTAATGTCGTTTTATTGGGATGAACAGGTGGCCACACCAACCACACCCTCTTCTGGGAGAACCTCGCCCCCAAATCTCAAGGCGGAGGCGAGCCGCCAAGCGGTGGCCTCGCCAAAGCCATCGATTCGCACTTCGGTTCCATCGACAACCTCAAGTCGCAGATGAACACTGCTCTCGCCGGCATTCAGGGCTCTGGCTGGGCCTGGTTGGTTCAGGATGCCCAGACCGGCGCCATTCAGATCAAGACGTACGCCAATCAGGACCCCGTCGTGGGTCAGTTCCGTCCTCTGCTGGGAATTGACGCGTGGGAGCATGCGTACTACTTGCAGTACCAGAATCGGAAGGCCGAATACTTCGGTGCTATCTGGGATGTCATCAACTGGAAGGCGGCGGAGAAGAGATTCAAGTAGATTAATCGATGCCTGAGGGGTTGACCGGAGGATCACAAAGGGAGGAAGGTGACGTGTGCAAGGATGAACAGCTTGAGAGCGGTCGTATGATAGCTGAAGATGACACTGCAGAGTATAGCCCTTTGACGCGAATGTGATGCGAAATCTACTATCGACACGCTCTCTACTTGCCGGTTGTTATCTCGACTAATACCAGCTCCTTCCAAGCATGATCCCAGTCTCTCCGGATGAGAAATCAAGGGGAAAGTCTATTCATGACAGGGGAACGCGAACGAGCTCGAAACGGAGAACAATATTGAAACACTTTCCATCACACCCGAGAGTCAATATCAACCAACGGCCCAAGTATGCGACGTCTTCGCGTCGGATAGATACGCATACTTTCCCTTCCCAATGCCACAATAACGAACGACGAATCGACTTGATTCAAATCATGCCACTCTGCGGCCTTCGACAACGGGAAAACAACGACCGAGTTAAAAGTTTCGAACCCCTTCGATGCAAACATCCACCGAAATACCTCTACCGCATCCAACATGAGAATTCTCAAGCGCGATTCGATCAATGGGGAAATTTGAATGCGGCTTTGAACGACCAAACCCCGGAGAGTTCGTACGAGTTCAAGAGCGCGTTGGCACGACATTTGAGATGGGGATTCTCCCGAGGGGAGAGTTACTTCCTGAGTCTCTTTGGGAAGGAAAGCGAGGCGAGGGAGTGGGCATCCCTGCGAGCAAACGAGCAGCGGATCGAAGAAAGTGGAGGGCACAGGAGAAGAGAGGGAAGAGGTGTCGTGAAGATGTACAAGATCCACACGGCCGGAATGAGGAAAGAGGGGATCGTGGTGATGAGGGCCGATAAAGCGATTCAGAAATTGGAGATCGAAGATGAGGAGCACAGAAGGCACGAATTCATCATCCTCAACCGTCTCCCCCGCGCGGCAATCGAATTCGTCGACGAAATCCACCCTCCCCCGAGACCTCCCACGCGCCAGAAGGAAACCCATCGACGCCCACCGAGCTATCTCCAACGGGCCCTGAAACGCCAGAGTCGCTGTCTCGCTCTCCTGGACGGCGGCGGCGGCGGCGGCGGCAGCAGCAGCTCTCAACATATCCGCGGCGTTTCCCACGAGAGCGATTTTACGCTCTCCTTGGATTTGGTGGAGCATTCGTTTGAGAGCATGTTTGATGATTTCGAGCAGATGAAAGAGGAGCGGCGGGATGGCTATCGGAGTGGGGTCGGGAGGGTGGACAGTCTGCTGGAAGAGGGTGGGAGGGAACGCGTGCACGAAGAAGAAGGAGATCCGAGACATGAATTTCGCGCTGGGGAGGTAGATTGATGATTTTTTTGTAGCGTTTTATTTCTGTTGTTGCTATATCAGTGCGTGGATCCGGATGGAAAGGGGCTGAATGTGTAATTGGACTCGAGCTGGCATATGAGAAGTCAGGGGCCGAGCATGTGAATGTAGGTAGTTCTATCAATGTTGATTATTGATGTAAAGCTTCTGTCTCTAAGACTGTGTCTCAACACCAAGTCCATGGCGATTTCAACACGACGAATTCCGCGCAGCTTCGCTATCGTTCTACGTCTTCCATCCGAGAGAGAGAGCTAGAGTCCCTCTTGTGTAGAGCCTTACTTCCCCCCCTCCCCAACCGCCCAATGCAATCTCCGCCGCAATTCTTCCGCCTTGTCCAGATCCTCGCCCTCGTAGGCTTGCAGGTACAGCTCGAGGAGAGCCTGCAGCTTGTGCGCGGTGGAACGGAGGACTTGATGGGCGGGATGTTCATAATGTGTTGCTGGTGGGAGAGAGCGGAAGGAAGCCAAGACCGCCTCTGCAGGTGCAGATGTTGTGGGGATTGGGAGGGGAGTGGCGGTGCTGCGCTCTTTGGTTTTCTGGGGAGGAGGCGTGTCGATGAACAACGGGGTCTGCTGTCCGCCGCCGCTGTTGGAGGGATCGACGTGGCTTGCCCTGGCGCGATGGGAGATTTCGTGGAGGGTCTGCAGGTCGGCGGTCAGGGCGGTTTTCCAGTCCATAGTAGTAGTGGCTGGCTGGCAGTCGTGGGATCGTGGGTTGTTTTTCTCGGTATATGTTTGGGAGTGTGGGAGGCAATGTGCGAGTCTCTGAATTACTGTTGGTGACGGAGCGTAGCGAGGCGGAGTTGGTGTTGAATCTTTCGAATCCATTCATGCTGCCGGCGGTTATATACTCGAGATGTCGCGCGTGTACACGTGCAATGGGGTGAATGGCTCCGTCTCGCTGTCGACATTCACGGGCTAGGGGGGCGTGTATCGTGAGGGTCTTGTCGGCACGCAATGGCATATGCAGAGACGCATATGTGTCGAGCTCGTGACGCGCAGTACAACTTGCAATACCTAGAGCGCATGTTAGCATCAATTCATTGGCCTATTGGGTCTTGCCGAGTCGTGTCTAGTGGTCCTCCTGCAGGTTGTCGCCCTTTCGAGAACGCGTTGCTGACAGAAGAAGCATCCAGCCCTCTTCGCAGCAAGCTCGAGGGCACTTGCCATTTTCATCTTGGTCCTTCCTCGACGGGGAGAACCGTGACTGCTTCCTGCTGTTTTTGGTAGAGGCGCGAATTCTTCCCTCGCTTGCGACTTCACCTCCGAACAACCATCTCTTCTCCGCCAACCTACCTTATTCTGCGAACATCTCGCCGGGCGATCGTTACGCTTGCTAGCACCGATATCCGCTCATCGCCACCATGTCCATCCGTATCAAGCTGGAGCACAGAGGCTGTAGGAACGGCAACGCCTGCCAGTCGAAACACGCGAACATCAGATCCTTCAATGCAGAGATTGTTCCCACATTCGAGAAGCAGTCGATCGGCCACATCCACATGAACGTCCTCGGCAAGAACGAAATGGATCTCGAGGGCATGTGGGAGGAATGCCGGGCCTACGACGAATACCATCTGGGCGGGAAATTGGAGAAGATCGAGAACTTCATCTCGAACGAGGCATTCCGGCAGGACAAGGCGAACATGATCCTCAAGGCCGAGTGCATCCTCTACATCGAAGAAGTCGTGTTGTTGCCGAAGTTTCGTGGTTATGGGTGGAGCTTGGACGCGGTCAAGACGGTATGCCTGTCATGTCAAGGAGAGCGCCATGTTCCAGTTGCTAATGTGGAGGCTCGACAGGCAATCGCAAAACTGCAAGTCCCTGCAGAGACGGTCGTCATGCTCCAAGCTGGCGCCGTTGGCGAACACCATCGCGAAGGAGACGCGGGAGAAAAGTTGACGAAGCATTGGAAACGGATTGGATTTACTGAGTGGAGTACTACCGACGATTCGTGGTTGCTGCTGTCGGTCAAGAAGGATCTTCATGTGGCGGGACGGGATTCATAGCATTGCTGAGGCGGTCTGATCCGTTAGGAGAGGGACGGAGATGAGAGATGAATCGTTTTGCTAGCGGGTACAGACATACGGTACATGTAATTCGCGAGAGATGGTTCAGGTGAAGTCGTCCATCATGTCTGCGTGAGATGAGGCCGGCAAGGAGCAGGTCGGATGTGGTCGGAGGCATCGGACCGAGGCCACCGACATTGAACGGTCTCGTGAAAGACCCCACTTGCCCACCACCGACTAACACGAACTAGATCTTGCCCACAGACTCATAAGACTCGCGGTCCAACCATGGCCTTATACCACCACCCGTCAGCCGCTTTCAAATGGCATCCTTCCCACGACAGACCAATACCGACTAATTGACCATTGAATGCCTGAACACGGAGACGGATTAGAGGAACTTGCCTGCTGCTAAGCTTCTCGAAGAACCTGGACCTGGACCTGGACTCGACTCCGCTACCTCCATCAAGAGACCTGCCCTGCCCGTATCTACTGCGACTCCGGTCCGTCTTCGTGGAGGGAGGAGAGAAGTGCTAGACTCATACGATCACTATACCAGCCGGCGACGACAATGTCGACGCCGCACGTCAATGGCCACGTCGCCTTCGATACCATCCCCGATGCCGTTGAAGCATTCGGTATGACCTCTCCCACTCCCACCTCAGCCGAATCTAGACAACCCTCCCACTAACGATACCGTCCGTCGTGCTCCAGCACAGGGCAACTTCATTCTCGTAATGGACAGCACCTCGCGCGAGAACGAAGGCGACCTCATCATCGCCGCCTCCGACCTGACGCCCGAAAAGGCAGCCTTCATGATCCGCTACTCGTCCGGCTACATCTGCGCGCCCATCACGCCCTCCCTCGCCGCCAAACTCGAACTCCCCCAGATGGTCACCCAGAACTCCGACCCCAACCGCACCGCCTACACCATCACCATCGACGCCTCCGAAGGCGTAACCACGGGCATCTCCGCCCACGACCGCGCCCTGACCTGCCGTCGGCTCGCGGACCCGAAAACGCAGACCAAGGAGTCTTTCCGGAGACCGGGCCATATCGTGCCCCTGCAGGCGAGGGAAGGGGGCGTGAGAGCACGACAGGGCCATACCGAAGCGGCGGTGGATTTCTGTAAACTAGCGGGCAAGGAGCCCGTGGCGGTGATTGCGGAAATGGTCGAAGATGGAGAGGAAGTGCCCGGAACGGCGGAACTGAGGGGCCAGATTGGCATGATGCGACGGGATGGATGTTTGGCTTTCGCGAGGCGGTTTGGCTTGAAAGTGGTGACGATTGAGGATCTGGTGCAGTATTTGAATGAACATGTCGGGGGAATGAAGGGTTGATGTTGAGGTCGAGGGAGTTGAGAGAGAGATCAATCGAGAGCAGGGGAAGGACGGGAGACGCGGTGGATAGCGACGATGTATAACACATATCGAAAAGGTTTGATGGCATGGAGGATGCCTTTGCGCCAAGATTTGGGGATTCGCTTTCATTCATTCATTCATTCATTCATTCATTCATTCATTCATTCTATGCTGTGGAGGCCCGCCAGAAAACATCAGCTGCCCTGAACAACCCGCTGTCATCCTCAGTCCGCTGCTCATATTTGTCTGCGCTCAGGTTATACCTCTTTTTCCTGCAGCCCTCTAGAGCTCAGTTCCTCTGAGCTCATTCCATCCGCCAAACATCATGCCGCTCCAACAATCCCTGAATAACCTGCTCCTTCTTCTGCCGACGGTGCTTGCCACAGCATCTTGTCGAATTTGAAAATTAATCTCGACGGGCACTGCAGCTGGATTCGCCGCTGTCCAACAAGCCGTTGCCCCTGTTTTCGCAAGGATACTCAAGAAGCAGATGACTTTTCCAAAAACGAAAAGATGCTTCTTTGTCTAGCCGAGCCGTGGTGCTCTCAGACTTGGTGCGTGCGTGCTGCGAGCTGAAAACCCACGTCCACCCTGCTTGTTCGCGTACGGCTCGTAGTGATCGTAGCTCTGTGGCGTGGGATGGCGAGAAACGCCAGGGCGAGAACGAGCATAGCGAGAGTGCGAAGGACGGCGGCGTGCGGGTGCGCGGGGAGGAGGTGGCGCGGCCCAGCTCTGCCCGTCGGAGCGGACACGACCATCGCGGCGAGCGATCCAGGTATCAGGGTAGAGGTCGTAGTGGTCGTGGCGCGACTTGTCCAAACGAGGATGCTGGTTCTTGGAGGCGCGTGGGATGGTAGGTGAGGCGGTGAGCTCGCGTAGGCGACGGTCGTATTTCTCGCGCGAGATCCCGTGGGTGAGGACCTTGACGGCCGCGTGCAGCTCCGCGAGGCCCCTCTCTTTCTTCTCTTTGTCCTTGGCGGTCGGCTCGCCGTAGATCATATGCTCGGCATTGTAGTTCTTGACTCGCTGTTCGTACGCCTCCAGGACGATGGATGTGGGCGCGTCGCGGTTGATACGGAGGAGCTGGTAATGAGTCGCGTTCGCCATCTTTGCTGGCTATTTGGAGTCTTGAGTGTGTGATTCTTTTGAGAGTGTTTCGGTGTAGTGTGGAGTGTTTCTGGTGTCGATGGTGTTGGTGGTGTGAGCGGCGTTTGATAGGGGTGGGGGGTCTTCGGAATGATGGTCGAAGGGTAAGAACTCGAGGTAATAGCACAGACGCGTCCTTAGCCATTCACTTGCGTTGTCGACGATTGCCCATGCCCTTCACGTGAGCCGCACTTCATAGGAGTTTCCAACAAGCGAGGATTGCAATCCCCTGTCAACCGTTCAGCCCAAAGAAAGTCGAATGCGCTCGTGCAGGGCAGCACAGGTCAGTCGTAGAGCCTCCTCAGAGCTTGCGTCGGGATTCGCCTTCGTGACATCCATCAAAATCTTCGCCGGCTCGTGTCTCGCATTCCTGGTGCCGATTTCAACTTTGCAGCCGCGTCGATGGTGTGCACCGACCGCCATCAACACCATCGGCCGGATCCACGCGTCGGCCTCATCATCTGCAGTCGTTTCGATATGTGCTTCCATGGGCTGTAACATGAGAAGCTGGAGGTACAAGCTCTGCAGGCCGGATGTCTCCTCGCTGAAGAACGTCCATAGGTCTTGCCAGTCGCGAGTTGCGCGACTGTTCAGCATTGGATGTCTTGGGATACGGAGATGGAGGCGAAAGTGGCGTAAGGAGTGCAGGCGCTGCGGCGGTATCATATACCGCAGAAACGTGAAGGCTGCGAAGATCTGGTTGAACTCGAACGTGTTGGCGCTGTAGAGCGTGTTGATGGCCTCCGAATAGACCTTGCGGCAGGTGACCAGGAGGGGTAACAAGCCACTGGCCTGCGGATAGTCTTCACGGGGCGCGAACGACGGCCGTTTGGTCGAGTACTCTGAACAGTCCTGATGGATACGAGCCTCATCGATCCGGTCGGGGTGCTTGCAGATGTAGTGCAAGATGCGGCTCTTCTGGCTCGGCGCTTGGAGGTGAAGCACCTTTCCGCCTAGGATCATTTCGTAGATGATGATGCGGATGTCAAAGGGTAGCTTGGCCAGAAAGCCACAGTCCGACTGCTCGTCCGTCCGCTGCTCCGGCTCGAGGGCGGACATGATCTGGACCCTGTGCCACAGTGACTCGTGGGAGGGATCGAGAGGACCGGTCAGCGTTCTCTGTCGTCGAGGACGCGCCGAATGTAGATATGTCCCGAACGGAAGGCCTCTGTAAGGCTCAATTTGATGATTTGCCCATTGTGTCGAGGGATTCATATTGACCCAAGTTCGCAGGGCGAGATCGCCCCAGAAGCCTGCGTGAAGCATGGTGAGCGATTCTGACATGACTAGGTGGCTGGCGAAGCGGACTCTGCGAGCAGGAGGCATACTTACCAAAGTCTACCATCGCGATCCTGTGCAGAAAGTACGAGGCGGAGGAGCGGTCGACTTTGGCGCCAGGTGCTGCCTGAGGATGGGCGGGTGGTGCGGGACGAGATACGAGCTTCGGTGTTGTTGTGGGCAAAGCATCACGCATCGTGACATGTGCCTCTTCTGCGCCCGACGGCGATGCCAATGGCGAGTGGATTATACAGAGCTGTGGGGGAGGATGAAGCCATTGTTTAGACTACGGTAAGGCAGGCTATGGATGAGGTGAGCAACGCTGAGCAAGTGCTTGTTGGCGCGCATGGCGTGACGAGACTTTGAGGCTCGGCCCTCCTCAATCTCAGCTGCCTCATCAACGTCCACAGTCGCTCTCATTCCACTCACACTACATGGCTCTGACCGCTCACCCTCATTCTCCAGCCCGTGTTTCGACACACAGCGTATACCGGTCCCCAGTACCACACGACGCGCGGCTTGGCGCTCAGGGCCTTCTTCTCCCTCCCTGCAACCTGGGACCATCCCGGACTTCGTTCAAGGGGCGAACCGCCAGCCACAGCCACAGCACAGCCACAGCAACAATCGGTATACGAGATGCCAATACATGGCCGTATCGAGGGAACGAAAGACCAGAAGTCAAGACAGAGCAAGTGGCACTGAAACATAACTTGGGCCAATACAACTGATATGGGTCCCGAACCCGAGCATGCCATTGCCGTTGGAGCTTAAATGCTCAGCGATCCATGCAAGTGCCCTGTCAGCGATATACACAGAACTGTTCTTTCCTCCCTCCGCCAATCTCGTCTCTCTTCAACACGCTCATGCCGTGATTCCGTGCTTCTTGTGGATGTCAATCACCTTCTGCACCTCGTCGTAACTGCCCAAGAAGATACCGCTTCGGTCGTGGATGTGCTCCGGGACCACCGTCACCATACGCCTCATCTTGCTATCCACTGCTTGACCGCCAGCTGCAACTCGTGTTAGCCATCGACGCACTCTTTGGTGGTATCAAGACACAAGTATGCCATCTGGACTTACCATTCTCGAACACCATAGCCATTGGTCCACACTCGTAGAGAATTCGCAGCTTGCCCTTGGGCGATTTCTTGTCCGCGGGATACGCGAAAATGCCGCCGTACAACAGCGTCCGATACGCGTCAGCCACCATGGAACCAATGTACCGCGCCGAGTACGGCTTTTCTGCCTGTTTCAGGCTTTCACACCACTCCTTCACGGGCTCCTCCCAGTACTTGCTGTTGCCCTCGTTGCAGCTGTAGATCGCGCGCTTCTTCGGCATGTCCATGTTCGGGTGCGTGAGGATGAACTCGCCGAGTGCGTTGTCCATGGTGAAGCCATTGACCGGGCCGCCCTTCATGGTCAAGACGAGCTGGGCCGAAGCACCGTACATGGTGAAACCAGCAGCCACGAGATCTGTGCCCGGGCGGAGGAGGTCCTCCTTCGTGCCTTTGGCGCCTTCCTCGAGTCGATAGATACCAAAGATGGTACCGACAGAGACACCGGCATCCAAGTTGCTGCTTCCATCAATCGGGTCGCAAGCAACAGCGTATCGAGCGTTGGGGTTTCCATCGAAAACGATTGCCTCCTCATTCTCCTCCGACACAAGCACGCGGACACGTCCACTCGATCGCATGGCGGCGATGAAGATGTCGTTTCCAATCACATCAAGCTTCTTCTGGTCATCTCCCGTAGTGTTCGAAGAGCCAGCGAGTCCAGACAGGTTGATCAGCGAGGCGCGGCGGATGTAATACGCTATCGACTTGAAGGAGAATTGGAGAGCATGGCAGAGCAGACTACACAGAGCGAGAGATGGTCAGCGGATACCCTCCTCAAGCAAGCAGACCCATTCTGTAAGTCCCAACGTACGTGAAGTCTCCCGTTGCCTCCTTGTGCTTCGTCTGCTCTTCAGACAGATACCTGGAAAGCGTGACGATTTCCGTGTTGATGCTCTCCCGGCCGACCGCGCCTCCATCGTTTCCATAGGCGCCGTTGCTCATTTTGGGCCGTTTTCTCCGAGCTTGAAGAACGTCGCGTGGAGAATTGGTGCGAAAGATGTATGATCTGGAACTGCAACAGAGAAAACAAACCAGATGAGAAAACGTCACAGCTCAGCGACAACGAGGATCCAGTTCGAGCACAGGGCTCCGTCTCCGGTATGATATCAAAAAGTGGAGTAGAGGAAAGCCGGCAAGGAAACTTAATATACCGGGGGCCTGGCAGACCTGGCTGCGTCTTTCGTCTGGGTGATGAGAAGAGGGAAAAGAAGATGGACGGCCACGCGAGTACTTCTCGGCTACGGGCGCGATGTGGATGTCTTATTCTTCCTTTCCACCTTTGTCAGATGCCGCGGCAATGCTAGAGGATGACCGTTGCTATGCGCAGAGTCTCAAAACGCACTGGGCAGTGACGATGGCGGGGGCGCGGGGCACTTGGTTTCCCGGCTCGTCTTCGTGGGGCTCTCCGATTGTGCCCGAGCCTTTTCCCTGCGAGAGAAATTCCGGAGCGACATGTGACTGATAGGAGATCCACTTGTTGGCATGGAAAAGAGTATGCAGTATCTAGACTTCTGTCGGCCTGACGGTCTGAATAATCACGTTAGGTCGTGTAGAGCTTGCCGCAGTTGGCGTATAGTATTTGATGAGCCTCGAAGCAGACAAAAAGTCTCCCTGGTATCATTACGGCAGACATTAAGAGGTTGAGTGGTATATGTACAGTGTCTCTCCAGCGTCGAAGAGGGTGCAAAAAGAGAGATCCTGGAGGTATTACGCGACTGGTCGTCCCGTCTAGCTTGACGGTCCTGTTCCCTCTCATCTTCTCATCATTATTCCTCATTACATTCGTTGCATTTTCATACCATCCGGCAGCTGAGATTGCTGGCACCACCTAAGCGTTCGTGCGTTTGCGAATCGGAAGGCCCTTCGAGCGTTTCGCGCCGTCTGGTCCCCCATGTCGTTGATCAGGAACTAGCCTTTGAAGTGCCTTCTCCATATACAGCCTGAGCGAGTCGTGTCGGCACGACTTGAGGATGGCGACAAAGGCGAGTATCGTGTCCGAGCGATCGGAGCGCCCTCCTTTCCTCGAAATCTCCACGGCATCCAGGCCTGAGGGCCGCAGACTTGTACAGCAGCAGCTGAATCGTATTTCGCCGCCATGCCAGTATCCATTAGGACGGTGCAACTCAGTAGCTTGGCTGAACCAACATTTCAGGACTTGGCGAACTTCGGTTGCGCAGTTTTCAGGGCTGAACCTTCACATAGTAATCAATCCAGGTCTCGGAGACTTCGACGCGGTATGGCACAGGGAGGGCCCCTTGGGGGTGCATCCAATATATATCGTTCCTCAGAGGATTGGTACCGTGGCCCTGAGGCTGCTTGGGTGGTGTCGAAATTCATTAACGTCGTCGTCGACTGGAACGTCCACGATCCTCGCGATTATAGCCAGCTACGACCAGTCATATCACTCATCTCGTGTTCCTCACCTATGCTTAGGCCTCGGGACGCGTGTCGCTGAGCGGACTGGCGGTACTTCTCCATGTTTTGCAAGTTGTAGTGCTCGTAGTCGGCAGGTGTCTTGACGTGAGGTGAATTCGCTTGGACTGAATCTTGCCTCTCATCCCAAGCCTTATGCGGTGTAACCGTCTCTTCCTGAAATTCGCTGATGTTGGTATTGACGGCGGTCACCCCGCCGCTGGAGAAGGAGCACGTTGGTGTAAGTTTGCCAGGAAAGTCGCGCCGTAGAGCTTCTGTGGGAGAGTCGATCCTGTGAATGATGACCTGCTCAACGTCTGAGTCTCCGCCGTTGCGATTAGGGAGAATGGAGCGTTTGAGCTTGGATAGCGGCTCGCTGATGTATTCGCGAAACACAACTCGGAGGGCTGGTGCAGATGCGCACATGAGTCCTAGGTTAAGTTCCAGCAGTGACCAGACGGTAACGTTGAAGATCTCGGAGCTGAAGTCGGCGGTACGTCCGCATTCTGTCTCGACGTCAATTCAATTCGCTCAGTTGTGCAATGGTATAGTCTAATATACCCCATAGATGGTAGGTCCGCTGCGATCAAGTCAGTCGAGAGTGTACGATTTCCGCGGCTGCGCTATACATACCACGCCACTTGCAGCTACGACCAGCAGTCCCAGTGAGAATATTCCATTGAGGGCGAATTTTTGAGCGCGCGGTATCTTCAGGTTGCGCATCATGATGCAGGGTAGCGCCACAGCGATCAGGTCGCTGATAACAGCCACGATGCCGGCCAGTAGGCTGATGACTGTCGTATCAACGCAAGTATACTCTTTCGTATAGTCGATATCGAATGACATCCAATAGGCTTCGGTAGGCGTGCAACTAACGTACATAGACGTAAGCAAGTGTATCTCGGTTGCATGGACTGTGGCTGTACCCACTTGAAGATCAATGCTAGCACAAAGGCCAATGTATAGGCGACTGTGAAGCCAATCGCTGCAAGCACACACCGAACCCACTGCAGCATCGTTAGCCAGTACGAGCTTTAATGCTGCTTGGACTGCTTACCCAAAGTGAGCATGTCTTCTCCACCAGTCTGCGGTAGAATAGCAATACCGACACTTTGATAAAGCAACCTGTGAGCAAAAAGGCCAGCTCCGCGATCCAAGTAGTCCGCGCCATTGGAGTGAAGTAATGCAGAGGAATGTCCCAAACGTGTCGGTCCGCCATGTACACTTCGGCGTTCATAAGGCCAAGCACTGTGAACCAGGTTACACATAGCCAGCTACAAATCAAGAAAGCCTTCTGAATGTCAGCTTACATGATGTCGATGATGAAAGCAACCTACATCGTCAACTCCGAGTCCACCAGCCTGTTTCCGGAACCGCAACCATATTCGAAGCGCGGCCATGATCGTGGCAGCGCCGTACAGAGCTCCTGCATACGCTGGCATCCATCTTCTTCGGTCGGGATTGTCGTAGTTTGGTGGCGGCCATTTGGCTATTTCTGCCGGTGTCAGGTTGATGATGTTGCCTGGCATCGTCGCCGTCTGCTTTCGCGAAAGACGTTCTCAGTCTGTTGTGTCTGAGTGTCCTTGCGCGACCGGCTGACCGGTTATCGAAACGAAGCCTTGAAGTCGAAGGCGCAGAAAGGTTCTTTAGACAGGCGCCCACTTCTGCAGTTCGCTCTGGGCATTGACGCATCATCAAGCGCGGAGGGGGCAAGGCCGTGGCCGGGAAATGATTATTTTACTGACTAGTTGTAGGGAACAACCATGTAAAACAGTTGGTGATGGTAGCAGCAGGATATAGGACAAGTCATTCGCCTTCGTCTGAGCTGGCTGGCGTCGCGAGGACGTCGCTTTCCACCGGAGAGAGCACCGCACAGATGAGCCTCAGAAGGGATTGATGGAGATGCGAGAGCACAGCTCTGACATCGGGCGGACCGCTCTTTTGGTGGGTAACGAGGGCAATAAGGTAGTAGATCTTGGATGGACAACTTGGCCAGGCTCACCATTAGGCTGTGGTGGTGGAACGCCGTGGGTTTGAGAAGGCTCGACGCGACCGCCTGAATATACTTACTCTATAAAAGAGCCATTATCATGTCGTGTCGTGCATCATGTCGTGCATGTTGGGCCATTACTCGGGCCATATAAATACTGCACTGTGCTGTGCAACCGCACGTAAAACACGCGGCGGGTCGGTCGCTCTTGGGCGCATGCTGTGACCAGAATCGATTCCGCGGCAATTCATCAACGGCTCCATCAGTTGAGCTATTGAAGTCCGATGACAAGGCTGGGGCAGGAAGAAAAGTCCGTAGTTTCAGACAGAATGGGCAGCGAAGGCGAAGTAGAGATAGACTCCTCGAAAACGCGTCCAGGCACGACTCTCTCGGTGTACTGCGGATGAGATTGGCGTATTATTAAGCGCTGTCGCATCGGAGGGTGAGGTGTGACAGACGAAGAGTTTCAGTCACGGCGCATTTTTGTGTTTGGTGTTGTTATTGAGGTAACGTGGAGTTCCATCCCGGCTAGCTCTCCCGTTCCCTTTCCGTACTCAGGTCGTACCTTACGTACACACGTACACCGCCAGCGTGACCACTAATAAGATAGTGATCACCAAGACAGTGACGCTCGGACCTTGATCGGACTATACTTCTTCCTCTAGGGGGAACCTCGTATCCTCTTGTCACCTGCACATGCGCCTTACATGAATGCCAATCCCAAACCGGCAACTGACGGCTAATGGGCCCAGCGCAAAGGTTCTTCTCATCTCAAAGACTCAGGAGTAGCATGCATTGCAGAAAGAATCCATGAAGCAATAACGACCGCTCCGCTGGACACTTCATGCACCCACCACTATGGCTCCCCTGATACATGACTTATTCATATCAACACTTTAAACAAAGCCAATTGCTTTGCCTGGTGATTTGAAAAGCTGACCGCCCTTCCAGACGTGGGTGACCTTCTCCGGCTGGGCCAAGACTGCGATGTCGTCCAACGGGTTCTCGGATAAGGCGATGAAATCAGCATCGAACCCTTCCTTCAACTGTCCAGACAACGGCGCCTGCGGTCCCAAGGTGTCCGGGGCGTTTGCCGTCCCGGCTTCGATGGCTTGGAGAACAGTCATGCCAGCCTCCACAGCGTATCCAAACTCACGCCCGTTCATCCCGTGGTTGAACATGGACTGGATGTTACTCATACCCAGATCTGTCCCGAGTGCGCATCTCACGCCGGCTTTAATCTGGACTTTCGTCAGGAGAGGCAAAACGAGAGGGAGAAGAAAGCGACTTACCGCCATCTCATACGACTTCCTGTTCGAGTCCACGACTTCGAGGAGCTTCTTGTAGCTGTCTGGAGGCATGTTCTCTGGATGATCCACGCCATTCTGTTGAATGAAGCGCGTTGCTACCAGCATCGCCTTCTTTTCCAGCATGAGATCTATGGCCTCTTTGGTCAGGAAGCTGCCGTGCTCAATCGTCTTGACGCCCGCATGCAAGGCGGCCAGCTTCAGGGCTCGTCAGTCTCAGGTAAGCCACGAACGAACGACCAAGATAACTCACGATTCCTTCAGTGCCGTGCGCGTGCGAAGCAACGACCATGTTCGTCCGTGTTGCTTCCTCTACCATTGCCTTCAGCTCCGGTGACGTGAATTGCGCCGCCCTTGGACTGTCGATCCGACTCATCACACCGCCGGTAGAACAGATCTTGATCGACTTCGCGCCCCTTCGAATCTGCTTTCGAACAGCTTTGATCGCCTCATCGACACCATCCACAACTACCAGCGACAATCCATGATCTGCCACAGGGCGTGTCAGCTCGCTACATCTTCGCCTTCAAGGCGCCCTCCACTTACTAATCTAATCATGCAAGAAGTCCAAATTCTACGTGTGTAAATCTCCATGCCCAGCAGTCTGACTCAACGGCGCTCCAGCGCTGTAAATCTTAGGTCCAGGAATCCAGCCTTCATCAATCGCCGCACTGAAGTCGATTCCGTATCCACCTACTTCCCTCACGGAAGTGAACCCTGCGTTGAGAGTGGCGACTACGTCTCTAGCCGAACGCGTTCCAGCTAGTGAAGGCGGGAGAAGGGCGATGTGTTCCAGGCTAGGCTGTGCTTCGCCGAAGAAGTGCACGTGGCAGTCCCAGAGACCCGGCATGAGGATGGGGACTTTGGATGAGGCGGTCAAGATTGCATAATCTGTTGGAAGAGAGGAGGTGGGACCAGCGTAGGTGATTTTCCCCCGGGTGGCGGAGGAAGTTGATGCGGCGTCGAACGATGTGTAGACTAGACTGCCGTTCTTGATAGGCTTGCCTCGTCCTGGTATCAGGATGTCGGCGTCGATACGTATATTGTATGACTTTTGATCACCTTCATCTTGTGGCTTAGCAGCTGGCTGATGAGGCAATTGCGTGTAGATTGGCTGTGTTTTCGTCATGGCTGCTCTCTGCACGCAAGGTTAGACTGAATGTTGATGAGATAAAATTGTAAGACCGCAAGGAGGAAGATAGGTGGGCGGCCAGCTTCACCTACGCCGCAGCCGCGTATGGGACGGCGCATGGTGGGTCACTGTATTACTAACTCACTGTCTATGGATGATACCGTTCTGGGAATTCCAAGAGATAATCATTGTCCAGTACTGTGTGCGATGTAGGAAGGCCCAGAGTTAGCGTTCGACGTCACGGTGAGAGAACCCGTGATTCTGATGAGCGTTTGAATCTCTCAAATCAACCCTTTCTGGCGCACCCATCGCAGAACGTCTTCCTCTGACAGGGTGCGCCTGTGCATCCAGTCCAGGACAATTGGGTGTTTTACAGTGACTTCGAAACATGCTAGGCATTTGCGACACTCGCACATGCCACATCTTTTGGCTAGATCATTGTCGATAATCGCTATCTGCTTCGTCAGTAGATTGCTGCGCCAACTCTGCTGGATACGATGCAAGTCGTCATTGAGAGCAGAATTGAGCTCAGTCGATTTCGACTTGGCTTGGTCAAGAGCATCAAATGCTACTCCTAACGCTGGGGTTGGAAGTCCACGCGCGTGCCTCGACTTCATGGCTTCCCAGACTCTTTTCTTCTGAGCGATGTCCTCCAGAATCGGAGCGCGTCGGAGTTCAGCCTCGTGTCGTTTGCGCTTTCGCTCGGCCTTCAGCTTGTCATCTACGAGGATGACATCGGTGAGCGCTGGGAAGCCCCTCCAGGCATACGGAAATCGGACTCCATTGAGGTTCCAGGGTGACGTTTTGATGATTATCGAGTAAAGACCCGGGAGGTCTTTCAGACATCGCAAGGCCTGTTGCATCTGCTTTGCCGAGACGTCAGGGAAATCCAGAACCACTTGTCGCAGGTTGGGGAAGAGCAAGCGCAAAGCTGCGACATCATTGACATCTTTGAGGAGCACGGCGGTCTGGATCCGAGTGATGAATTGTAGAGCTTCGTTGAAGATCAGGGGGTGTGTGAAGATCCAGTTGTGGGGCGCATCGAGTGCGCTTTCTTCCATTCTCCTCATCGCCGTGAAGTTGAGCCTTTTGCGGCATCTCTGTTGCGCTAAGTACTGATAGATTTGCAACCTCAGCTCAGTGGGTAGAGCAAGAAGAGCAGGCACTGTTATACGTGACTTTTGGTTAGTAAGTTTCGAGGTCCCCTGCCTCGTAGCCTTTTTGAGGTCAGTATCGCTTCGAATCTCAAGAGTATCCTGTTCCGTGGAGCTGCGTGCTTTGCTCTCCTGTGTCTCCTTCGAGTTGCCACGCGCCGTGACGGCGAATAGAGTCCCCAAAGTCCAGAGTGAGGCCTGATGGAAGAACTGTCGTGCGCCAAGACGGAAGCCTTCTCTGATGGCCGCGCCGACCATCTTACGTAGACTAAGATGCATTTTCGCGTAGGTGCCCTGCTGCTGTCAATGATGTAGGATATCGTAACACTGATGTAACTCGAGGGGGCCATGAGATGTAGCTGTCGGAGAGCATTTTATATGGATCAGTCTGCTCCCAAGATGAGTGTCCTCACAGGTTCTTGTCCTCATCCCAAAATCGAAGTTTTGCATTTTCACGCCTGCTCCGGCGGTATTCGAAATGCTGTGGCAGGGCCAGCCTAGCGAGCGCCATCCAACCTCAGCTAGGCCGTCATCTGAGTGCCCTGATACTTGGAATGTAGGCCTTTGCAGGAGGGATGTCGTCGTTGTACCTTATGTTGGACGGAAGGAGTGACAAGTAAAGCAAGAGGGATTCGGAGTGCATCTCGAAATCTCCGGACCAACGTTTATCCGATGTTCCAACCTCCTTTCCTTTCTCATATCGAGGGCACAAGGCTACCTACTGGTCGAGGCCGCACAATGAGCAGCCACCATTGACAAGCACCAAAGTCAGGATGAGTTGTATGACGAGGTACAATTCTATCGAGAAAGCTAAGAAGCACGTTGGATATCGGCCACTGCTCCACCTCCACCTCAAGGAAGGCATAGAAAGAGGTGTCGAGAATTGCTTCCCAGAATTGGAGCATGTAGCAGAGTACGTCTGAGTCACCTTTCTCAGGGGAAATGGTATGTACGCTTTTTTGACTGTGCTACTGCCAAGACAGTACAGCGTCATGGAGAAACATAAGCCCAATGCGATGAGAATAATTACCTGGTGGCTCCACGCCTGATGACTCAAGATGAGGACGCACTCAGTATAAATCCTCGACCTCAAGGACTTCTTGACTTCTTTCCCCACAGATAGGACCTCACGACAAAATCGCAATCAAGGTTGCGATACGATCAGCGACATATCACGTCGAATCTCCGTCACTCTGCGAAGAGCACCCCTCATCTACAAACGACACCACCTGCGTCATCTCAACAAGCAGCTGCAACGTAGAGCAGAAGACATGGCTCAGATCCAGACCCACTCCGCCGCGCAAGGCTCGCGCAGCCCAGCTGTCACACTCCTCACGCTACCTCCTGAGCTGAGGCTCGAAATTTACGACCACATCCTAGGCAACGAAGACCATTCCCGCCATGACTTTCCTCTCGCCCACATGAGAGAATGGGTTACCATTCCCCGGGAGGAGCACCACGTGTCAGAGCAAAAAGCAAAATCTTACAGCTGGATTTTGTCGCACCCCAGAATCTACCACGAGAGCTTCCACTACATCCACAGGACCCACCGGATGATATTCTTCGATCTCACCCACTTCGAAGAATGCTATCCTCTCTTACACGGCGTCAATACGATCAAGTTTGAGCTTCAAAATGTCGATGAACGGCAGATGAGGCGGGTTTGGCGCTTGCTCGCGGGACTTTCCAATTTGAAATACATGTGGATCGCATCGACCCGGCAAGCTCACCGCTTGATTCGGATTCCGAATTTTCTTGATCATCTCGAAATCGAGGTGACGCGTATCCTTGCAAAGAGAGCGGGACAGAAGAGGAAGGAAGCACCTCTTTCCAGCGAAATCAGACGACAGAACGTGACGAAGACATCGAAGAGGAAGAATGACCAGCGCTCGCGGCGGAAACGGCTCGTAATGGAAAATATAGAGGCTAAAATGTCGAGTCTGACGGATACTCAACTCGCGCAAGCTATGAACAGCCTCATGCACCTCTGATTCGACGAAAGGAAGTCAATGGATGCGGATGTAGCCGCTACTTTCAAGACAGAGTTGAAATTGCTGCAAGTGCGAAGCATGCATATGAAGTATGGGGCGGAGGAGAATACGGAGACTCTTAATGGGCGTCGGACTCTGCCTCTCTCCCTTTCTCTCTATCCACCTCGATTATAGGGCAGCTAGGTGGATACCTTAGAAGATTTTGAGCCCAGTATATAGCCGAGCTCCGATTGCCACGGGAGTGAATGAGAACGTGTCGAAGCTTGGGATTAAAAGTGTGCTGGGATTTCGGCCGTGATATTTAACGTTCATCATCATAGCGTAACCGTCAATAGAACATTCTGACCAACGCCAAACAACCTTTTCGCTCTATCCTTCGCTTGCTCACAGATGACTCCATGATAATCTACAAAGTGCCTGGGTCCTGTGGGCTAGCATTGTAAACCCACGAACTACCGACAGTGTAGCTGTTACCACCGGTGGTGGTGTCAGCGCTTCCAGCGTAGCTAGCATCAACTTCCTGCTTGTACAGGTTGCAGTAAGTTCCCCGAGCATATGCGTTCTTGTAGACGTAGTAGGCGTTGAAGGAGTTGGCGGCTTGGTATGTCTTCAAGCCGTTCTGCTTGGCGTACTGCTTGTTTGCGGCAGTCTGGGCAGTAGCGTAGTAACCGCACAGAGTGGCGTCGTAGGGACCAGCAAAGAATTCGGAGCCGAGGTAGTAGGCCCGAGCCTTGGTGATGGCCTGATTGGTGATGTTGACGGCGGCGTTGTAACCGCTGACCTGCTCAGCTTGCTGGAACAAAGTCTTGTCGTAGCCGTTCGAGCCGGCAATGACAACGTGGAAGTTCTGGCGGTATTGGCCGACAGCTTGAACTCTCGTAACAGGCCGAGCGATCGCAACAGATAACTGCTCCCTCGCTGAAGTAGAGCTCCGGTCAGTCTCGAAAGAAATCATGTACGAGGCTGTCGCCGAATATCGCCGACCCGCCGCTGGTGGAAGTGCTAGGTGAATTTCCAAAACAATAGCGTGAGAGTATCGCAGGAACTCATCCACTTGCGCAAGCCCGTCGCCATTACCCTCCAAAACAAAAACTGGAACCATATGAGCAAATTAGACCGATCGGGTCAAAGTTCATCTCCCGCCCTTCTGAAGGGATTCGATAACTTCAGTCGGTTGTGGTGCTTTCTCGACACAAACGCGATTTCTCGGAATCAAAAGAAAGTATTGATGTGTAGCAGGGCGTGTGAGCTGAGATGTGCTGGGGGTGAACGGCGAGCTCTCGGTCGGAGGTCATCCAGCAAGTTCGAGAATGACTCGTTAAATAACGAGCCGCACGCTGTATCGATGGAAAGAAAGACATGGAGCCTGTAGGCCTTGCAACGTCAATTCTTTGGTCTTGAAAGATCGTACCTACGAACCTGAGGGGCTCTGGGAAGTGGCGTGTCGGTCAGATAATCCTACTCACGATTTATAAGGCCGGAGAAACCCCTACCGTGGCGTGCCCAACGTCTTCTGCACATGACACCTCTTGTACTTGGACCCGTTCGGTCGAAACAGTCACGAATGTTGAAGCATCGACCGAGGTCCGACCCTTGGCAAGCCAACATTCGTCACGTATGGCACACCTCGACATGCAATATAGCGGGAAAGCCCAGGCTACTAGGCTTACCCATCCCTGGCAGGCGTTTTGATATCCTGCAGGCCACCTGCCAGCCATCAAAAAGAATTTGTGCGCTCCGACATCACCTTGCTCTGCTGTCGTCATTGCGTAGTATTGCGTTCCATAGAGGCTCTAGGAAGGGAAATGAATAACCGCGTGTTGAGAAGATGTGACATGGCGTCCGGTGAAGTCGAGAAGCATGTCTGATTTGCGGGCTTTCAGGCCAAGATAACGTGTGCTCGAGTTCTCTTGATTTGTGCATGGCCGTTGAATCCTCCCATACATACTGTATGTCCCAATCATATAGTATCGTAAGCTCCATCGCGAAGCTCGTTTGCTCTTTAGAAACTCTTGTCCAACCAAACCCGCTGGGTGTGGGTGGAACAAAAACTGAGTGCCTTGTGATCGAACGACTGAGGAAGAGACGATGCCTTCTTGCACTTTGCCCTCGCCACGGCACGAGCCTTGAAAGATCACATTTGGATCCGCGGCTTTCTCAGCTCAGATCATCGAGATATGAGCCATTCCGCTCGCCAACGTCAAAGTGGATTGGCCGGAAGCGAATGTATTCCGTGGGTGATGAATGCCCATTGAACGAGTGAAATAGCTTGGAAGTCAGTCTATGCATGCCGATTTTTCCTCCCGTGTGTATGGTGCAAGTGTTTTTGGCGACGAGAATTGGAAGAGCTCTGCGGTCACTCGGAAGCGCTCTGCGTTCACTGTATCGCAGTATACCGCTCAATATCTTGCTTGCTGTATGATGCGTATGAGTGCGTCAATCGGGATGATGTGCATATGAGTTGGAGAGAGAAGAGAGAGCAAGTGAAGGTGATTCGGAAGGACGGCCAGGTCGCGCCGAAGATCCGAGCGCACCGAGTCCGATTGGTCGCAGAAGGACGGGGACTAGCGGGATGACGGCTCCTGGGAGAGTGGTGGAGCTTCACCGGGCTCTTGGCATTTAGCTACATGTATCCCGTCTGTAATAAGTAAAACCATTCATCTCCCTTCCCCAATGGCTTCCGCCTCACAACTCGACGACTTGCGTCGCTGGCACGCTGGAGCTGGTGGGTATTTGCACCCATCCATCAGCATTGAGGTATGTGGAAAATTCTTCACAAAAAGTCATGGGATGCCTGCCCTCAAGTGAAGTGACGCAATGTCTCACTACGGTCGGTACGAGGGGGCACTTGTTGACTTGCTGATGATAACCATACAGTACAACGAGACACAAGGCGTTCATTGGAAGACCACTAGCAATGTCAGCAGTGACGAACGACTTTGCACAGTTCCGCATTCTCTGGCACTGTCGAGTCTCAATGCGCTGGTCGACGATGCCTTCCCAGTATTCCGCAACCGCGGGCTGCCTGTGGAGGCTATAGGGTACTTCTTCCTAATGCACGAGTACATCAATCGTGAAAGATCGTTCTGGAGACACTATCTGGAAACATTGCCCGGACCAAAGGCGGATCACAGGACGCCTTTCTGGTTCGACGCAGAAGACTCGGCATATCTGGAAGATACAGATGTGCTGCACACCGCGAAGAGTCGAATGGACGCCCACAAGCGCAATTACGCCACAGGCGTTTCGATGATTGAGCAAGCAAACATTGACTCGTTACCATACACCTGGTTAGTCTTCCGACTGATGGTAAGTATATAGTTCGTTTTTGATTGTTTCTTAGGGAATTGTTCCTATGGGCAGTGACGATGTTTACATCTCGCTCCTTTTCTTCTTATGCTATTCGACCACAAGACAGCAAATATTGGGCCGCATTTAAGACCGGACCAGAAGGCCAAAGGCAGACCGCATTGGTCGATATGTCTCGTGCGTCTGCGGAAGAGCTTGATTTCCCGGTGTTGTTTCCAGTTCTGGATATAGCCAACCACGCGCCCAATGCCCGAGTGAGTTGGCAGTTCGACCCCGGCCAGTTCAGCATGAGCACCAAAGAAATCCTTCAGCCTGGCTCCGAGGTAAGTCGCTTACTGCTCAGCGTCGAGAGCCGTACTTACAATTCCCAGGTTCTCAACAATTATGGACCCAAACGGAACGATGAACTCCTGCTGGGCTACGGCTTCTGTCTTGCAGATAACCCGAACGAGAAGATCCTCATGACTCTGAAACCACCACCGGAAGGTCTGCAGGAAGATTTGCTACGTGTGCATCCTGGCTACTTTACAAATGGAGAATGGAGCAGCGAAAAGGCCACATTTGCCATCGGACCTATGGTCCTGGATGCTCGAGCACCAGCTGCCATGTTTCATGAGTTTCCGGAACCGTTACTCGAGGTGAGTGGAAGCAAATCACGCGATCCTGCGTTCGCTCACACGCCAGTAGCTCCTCGTTTACATGCTTCGCCACGAGCGCGGCCTCCCATTTTCGTTTGTTGAGCGTCCTTTGCATTACCTCACGGCAGACGTTGGTCGTCAGTACCTTCCACACATCACTCGGATGATTGTCCAGTCCCTCCTTCCCAAGCTGGCAAAGCTACAGTCGAGCACGCCGCCTCAACCACCCAGCAACCAAAGACAGGAGCAGGCAAGGATATACCGCGGAGGACAGATCCGAATCCTGGACTCCATCACCGGCGGTCTGCGTAACTATCTTCGTTCCCTGCTTTACCCTACCGAAGCAGATCCAAGAGGTCCGCTCGTGGTGACCTTGGAAGGGCTCCTGGAACTCCTGCGGTTGCGTGGGAATGAGAATATGGTGGCAGAATTCCTCAACGGGATCGGCGCGAGTTCTGGGACCACGAATCCGGAGCAGCTGCGAGAAGCTGGATGGGAAGACGACGCTTTTGTATTGCTTCTTTGCTTCTTGTACTCTCTCTGCGATATGTGTCCCGTGTTGCCGGAGTATTTGGCAGACTTGGGGCAGTATGTCCCGAGTAGCGAGGAGCTCGAGCAGGTATATGACACAGGAACTGACTCCCATCGGCGTAGAGGAGAACTGATCAGCGGTCATAGGCCGGAAGCTCTCTGGAACTCGTCGCGGCCGCTGCAAACGCATGTCCTGGCAGCTTCTGGGACGATAGTCGCTGGAGCGAAAATTTCATCGCTGCTCTGGGTGGGCAGCTGTTGAAATATGAAAGGTCAGCCAACAATGCCGCAATGCCATGGCTGCTTTGTGTCTCTTTCTGGTCGTCTTGCTGATGCCTTCATACAGTTTCGTGATGATGATTCCGCATACGGCTAATGGCGGTGATGCGCGACTCGTCACATATGTGCATGGAGAATAGTAGGATAGCACTGACAGATTTTATTAATACGAGAATATACCGGAGTGATAGCCCGACTACGCCTTGGCAAATTCCATTGACTTGATCCGGAGGCTGTTGGCTACATGTAGCTAGCTGCGTGGTGAATGAGAGGTCTACTGTACGACTTGATGTGTGGATAAGCGGCAGGCATTCTTTCTATGCTCTGCGGACGATGGGACGAGATTGCAGCATAGATAAGGGCTGGGTTGCGACAGCCATCGTCAGAAGTTCAGTACCGGTTACAATCTTCAGAGACCTGTCTTTTGGCTACAAAAAGCGCTATGGTATCATGCCGCCCAATACGCTCCACGCTTCCAAGACAATTCAATACCTCAAACAATTTTTCCATGCGCTTCACCAACCACATTTCGACTTTCAACTCTGATCCTGCCGCCTCCTCTCCACCTCTTCCTCAAGTCCGGCTAGTTGAGATTCCTCATATCCCGGAGGTGGCTCGCTAGGAGGACTGAAGGCGTTGTCCGTCGGTCTTGGTTGCGGCCGTGAGTCTTCCATACCGATTCCACTATCCCGGGTTTGCTGGAGGACAGGCGAACTCGATTGCTGAGCCGCCGCTGCCGCAACCGCTGTCGGTGGTAGGAGCGGACCATCGCTCTCTTCTGAGTATGCTGGCAGATCCTCCATGTTGACGGCCATATTCTCCGCAGCTGCTCTTGAGCTTCCGGAACCGTCGCCATTCATCCTTGCTGTTTCCAGCCACTGCGCTGCCTTCTCCTTTACTCGCTCGTAGTACGTTCCAAAGTCAGAGGCTCCACCGCTATTGAACGTGAGCTTGAGTTCAACTGCGCCTCCAGAAGGACATGTAATGCCTCCTCCTGAGGTGGGTTGTACGAGCGCCGACCATGTGTTTGCGCCGAACCAAGGTATGCTGACATGGGAGTCGTGGATCTTGAGGATGGGTGCGCTGAAGGACTGGAATCGTTGTGTCGGTTTCTCGGGTATGTAGAGGATTCTTCGATTCGTGATGTACGCTTTCCCGCCGCCATCCGCTTTGTGGGACAGCTCAAAGTGTTGCTGTTGTTGTGCCGGGTAGTGTGAGGGAGTCTTGATCGAGATATCGACCCGTGTCGGCGATGTGTGGACGAGCTGTTCGTTGGGGAGAGGTGTGAAAGGTGGGTTGGTCTCGGGCGAGAGCATCGCCCAGCTGGTCAAGCGTGAGCAGGTGGTCTTGCAAGCACGCGCGACTTTACAGCTCCCTTGTTCCGAAGCCATGAAATGTAGCAAAGTGTAGAAAGCGAAGGGAGGATGACTTACTTGATAGACATACTGGGCCAACAGACAGTTATATGTGTGATGGGCCCGCAAACTGACTCTCTTTCACCTCCGCCGTATACTACAAGATCTCGACGGACGCGAGTCGTGAAGAGGTCCGCCAGCAACAGCTAGGCTGGCGTGCAGGAAGGATGCGGATCGCAAACTGATCGTCTAGGTTCGCTTCGTTTCCGCGCGGGATCGCATGCAGGTGATGGTGCAGGAGAGCTTTGAGTGGAGACGGGCAAGAGCGTGTGCAGTTGCTGGGACGGAGGGAGGATTGCGGTCGCTGTCTGTCGAAGGTGGAGTGACTAGGATGAGATTCGAGACGTTGTTCGCAGGCTGGCAACGGTGAAAGTAGATGTGTGGTTGAGGAATTCTCGAATTGCCGCCTGACGCTCTGAAATCACTTTGCACATGATGAAAGGTGGAGTCCAG